>VZRQ01003128.1:1412905-1440264 GCA_013397975.1 Machaerirhynchus nigripectus | reverse complement strand
AGCCCAGCTGAGGGGCCCTTCACCCAGGGGGGGAAAAGCTTATCCGCAGCAGAGGGGGTGACATGGCCCAGAAAAGGGCCCCCCCAAAGGGGTCCACAGACCCTGCACCAGAGCACCAGAGATAATGCAAAGGGACAGTGTGTCAAGCTGGCCCCTGCAAGGGAGGCACATGGGCATTCCCACCTTGCCCAAAGTCTATATTAATCCACAGGACTTTTTACTCTTCGGCGTGTGGCCGCGTGTGGCCGCGTGGCGTGGCCATGGCAGCGGCGGGGGACCCTCACCGCCAAGAAGACCGGATGGAGGGGAGCAACGAGACGTCGCTGAGACCCTCGGATGGGTGATGTGCTCCCACCTAACCCCTGTCACCTCTCCCTGTCCCCGCACCCCCCATGCACATTTTTTTCTCTATGTCTTTCTTTCTTTCTTTCTGTCCTCTTTCATTCTCTTTGCCTTTTTTACTATGAAATAAAATACATCAATTTTTTGGCATCAACATCTAACCTTGTTTGGTTTTAATCTCGTTTTTGGGAATATTTTGAACCTCCTCTAAGTTCTTTCCGGTTTATGCACAGAGACTTAGTTTTCTCTGCTCTTCTGGGCTTAAACCGGATCATAACAGATTGCCTCTCAGAAATTTACAAATTTTCCCCATTCTTTTTACAGTCAGATGTGGCAATGTGCTCCCATCGCCAACCTGCCCTTAAAATTCCATAATGGTATCCCTGCTCAAGTAATAACCAAAAGTGGTAGTCAGCCATGGATGTGTCCGGTCCTGACAGCAGAATCTGGGGAGGACACTGGATTGGGGAGGAGACAGATAACAACATGATAGCCAAGAGCAACATTTGGGCAATACACCCAGCTAACCAGAGTGCTGGTTAATGTCCAACTCATGGCAAATTTGGAAGAAACTAGCATCTGTCGTCAGTATGCAAATATGATTATGACACAATCATCTGACTCCACAAGGAGGGGACAGCCCAAGGCCTGTTGCGCTCTCCTGCATGGCAGTGGGCTGCACACCAGGATCTCCCCTTGAGTAGGAATGCCTCTCAAGGTTACTGCTCAAGGTTGAGAGATTCCGTATCACATCAGATACTTGGTAAGTGAATTAGGAATAAGCACACTGAAACTTGGCAATCTTTCAGAAAGGATGATTAAACACTGGAATAAGCTGCCCAGGGAGGTGGTTGAGTCACTGTCCCTGGAGGTGTTTAGGAAAAGACTGGATGTGGCACTTCGTGCCATGGTCTAGTTGATACTGTGGTTTGATCAAAGGTTGGACTTGATGATCTCAGAGGCCTTTTCCAACCTAATTGGTTCTGTGATTGCAAATATATAATCATTTAGACATCAACCATGGGCCAAGGCTGAGACTAAGCCTGGATCCAGCCGCACCTAAACTCCCCTCTTAAAGGAAGTTTGGAACACAATGGGGTCCTTTCTGAACCTCGTGGCTCAGTGGGAAGATGCCCCTGAAAATTCTGTCTGACTGTTCTCTATTAAGTAAATGCTCAAGTATACCTGGCCATTAATTTTTGTTAAGCCACTGCTGCATTTACCATTGAACTTCTCTTATATCAATAAAATACAGTTTGTTCTCACTTGAGAGTAAAGTGCATGATTCCATCCACAACATCAGAACAGGAAGAATATATTTTTCTTTTCAGCCTTTGTTTAAGCTTTTATGTGCCTCCTTCTAATGTTCTAAACCCAGGTACACTAGCTGAATGGCAGAGAGGGAAGCTGAAAGTTTTTCTAAACTCCCAGTTTTGGCATCATCCTGACCCCTTCCACTTCCCTGAGCAGGAGGTGCCACAGGGCACTGCCCTGCTCCAGGACCGGCTGAGCTCACAGTGCCCCTAAGCTGGGATGCATCAAAACAGCTGCAGAGCCCTCTCTGCGGCAAGTGTAAAACAATCCAAAGATTTGACTACAGCTCATGAAAACATAACCTACATGGTTTGAAAATTAATTCTTCAGGACACAAATGTATCTTCACAGAACTCAGTATAGATGGTATATTTAGCAAATCAAACCAATAATAAAATAAAAATGAATCATAATAAAATAATAATAAAATAATTTGGAAGAACAATGTGAAACTGAAGAAACATAAGGAACTCATTATGACTGAAAGGAGAATAAAATACATATTCCTTAGATCTTATCACTGTGACAAGATGGGGGAGGAAGGGAACAACCACAGTACCTGAGAGAACTTATGTTAACTTTTCTCTTAAGATGAAAAGAAAATAAAATTACATCTCGAGATAAACAGAAAGGCTCCCTTCAATTTCTAAGTGATGCAGCAAAGCCCATGTAATGGCTACTTTTAACTGAACTATGCAGCTTTGGGGAAATAAAAAAAAAGAAATAAATAAGGCCTATTCTGTGCAACAGAGAAAATGAGATGATTCATATGTTATTAAATTAATGCTTCTCATTATACAAAGAGATCTAAAATTTACAGCCGAAGAATAGAGAACAAACAAACTCCCACAAATGTTTAATTGTGCTTAAAATGCCACAGAATAATTCGTTTTGTACCATCGAAGCTTCCTATCAAATTTATTCCCACGTCCAAATCTTGGCGAGCCAAAGTTTTCAAACCACTGAACCTAGTAAAAAACTTAATTAACTGTTTCTTCTGTTATTTGCTGCAGGCCCAAATTATAAGGAATAATACACACTATAATAGAATAAGGCCTTTTCTTTCATCTAATCTAAGAAAAGCTTACTGATGAAAACCAGTCCCACAAAGGATGATTTTTTTTCCGAACTATTGAGTTGGAAGGTTTGAAGAATGTCAACAGTAGCAAAATGTTTAATTACGTGATTTTAAATCATTAGAGTGTTAATGAGACAAATCACTCAGTTTACCAGTTGTATACCAACTGTAAAAAGGAAATTTCTTTCCAGTGGGCCAGTGCAAAGATGACATGTGAACATGCTTTGTGAATGCCACCATTACTACTATGAGGGGTCTCTCAAAAACACTCGGGAATTTTTGAAGGAAGATGGCAGAGAGGACAGGCAGAGCTGTTAATGAATTGGAAATGCATCAAGGGTACATCCCGTAAAACGAAACAATGACACAGGTTGTACCAACAGCCTAATGAAATCACGAGAAGTCTCCATCTGGCATGTAACAACACCAAAAATAGCCTGACCTTATTTAGTGATCTATTCAGGCTATCAGTTGTGGCTAGTAATGACAGAAAAAAATATCATTTTGATTCACCAAAATTTGAAAATCCATGCTTATTCCAGTGTTTAAATTTTGACATAATTTCTACATGGTATAAAATGGATTACTTAAATTTTTTATGGTAAATACAACGAAAATTACAGACATTAAAGAAAAAAAAAAAATGTATTTTTTTAAGCAGCACTTTTTTTTGCAAACATGTGAGCGGACAGCATTAACTAGTTGTCATGGAAAGTATCTCAGAAAAACCCAACAGTCAGAAATCAAAAACTAGTATTTCAATAATTTTCTTGAGACATATCACCTGCTTATATATTTCCTTGCCTTTTAATTTTATTCAACAAGTTGATTTAGAGATGGTGCTCAGATTTGTGGAAAGCAAATTCAATCAAAAGAACTCAAGGACAACCATCTAAGGCTAGAGAAAGACAGTGAGGAAAAAAAGAATGTGAACATTGGAAACATAACTGAATTAGTAGGATCTAAAAAGTTCTTCCGGTACTTCCCATCCAGTCTTCCTGGACTCCAGGTGCACTTTGACAATGGGAGCTGAGTATCAGGGACAAATAGCAGGAATCTAAGATCACTACAGTCTCAAGGAACAGCACTTCTGGGTGTTCTAAACAGTCTACAGTTCTGAGAGAGGATCAGCGTCTTACACGAAGGCTGCTTTTAGCTTTGGACTGAAAATATAATCATTTAACTTGGATTCTCTGATCCATAAAACAATTTGTTCTCAGAGTGTTAGATGTTTATTTTATGGCAACTAAAAAACAACAGTGCCTTTCAGAAGTGCTAATACCTAGCTAGTTAACTCTAAGGATACTTAAACACTTACCAGAGATGTTCCTAGGCACTTACAGTCTTCCCCCAGGCATGTCTGGAAGTCCTAACAGTGCTGAAAATGCAGCAGCTTGACACATGTTCAAGTTTCAAAATCATAATTAAATCTAGCTTTCTGTTATCTCTCTGAACTGACCTCATCCAGAAAAAAATATTTTAGGGCATATCTGCTAAATTACATTTCCTGTAAAATATATGATATGATGATGGCTGCACTATCATACACTTAACTCATCCAGTTTGGAAGATTTGTCTCTATATTTCTGAATATTTAAAAGAGAGACAAAACTCCCCTAACACCCCATGATGTTATAGGCTGTATTACAGGACCCATACAATACTGTAGGGCTGTACTGGGTTTTGCTGGGATGGGGTTTTTTCTCCATAGTAGCCTACGTGCAGCAATAATTCAACGTGTGGCTGAAACCATATTGATAACATACCAGAGTTTCAGCTATTGCTGAACAAAGCTTAGACAGCATTCAAGGTTTTTTCTCCTTCCCATTTTGTCCTTCCTGTCTCAGTAGCAAGTTGGCTGGGGGCGGGTACAGGGTTTGGATGGGACCTAGCCAGGACAGTCGACCCCAAGTGACCAAAGGAATATTGCATATCACATCGTGTTCTGCAATAAAAGCTCAGGGAAAGGAGAAGCAAGGGAGAACATTCATGGTTATATTTGTCTTCCCAAGGAACTGCTACACATGGTGAAACCTTGCTTTCCAGGAAAGGCTAAACATCTGCCCGCTGATGGGAAGTAGTGAATGAATTTCTTATTTTGCCTTACCTGCACATGTAGCATTTTCTTTCCCTATTTAACTCAATTACCTTCACACACATCTCTGCTTTTACATCTCCTATTTTCTTCCTGACCCACGGCAGAGAGGAGTGAGAAGAGCGTTTGGCTATTGGCCACAGCCAATCCACCACATTTGGTCATCAAATCGGTATTGGGAAGGATACCTGGACCAGGAGGGGATGCACACAAGCAAGCATGGATATGGCCTAGTGACTACAGCAACTCCCTTGCAGAGGAAATATAAAATGAAACCACACTAAATTAAACTGAATTACTCCTGAGAGCAAGAAAGAAAACACAGGTCTCCCAGACCACTCTCTCCAATATGAGTTTGGAGGAAGAGGTAATTTGTTCATAGCTTGTTTCTGTGTCTCATTTTAGAGAATGTTCAAGCATACAAATCCTGAGCAGAAGGAAATGCCTATTTGTAAAGCAGAGACCCCAAATTCTGCGGGGCAGTATGGTGGCCTGGGCTCAGCAGACAGGTCAAGGTGAAGTGTTTCTTATTGTCTAATGTAAGTAAGTCCCTCTGTGGTGGCGCTGCTGTGTCCCATATCTAAGAGTAAAAACTCTTCCCAGACTGGAAAGAGCAAGGTGACTAATTCAGAGTTGTCTATTTCTAAAGTAAGCACCTTCTGTTTATTTATCCAGTTCACATCATGTGTTGGGGACTGAAACAGCCCACAGGCACTTCTCAGCCTACTGTCAACATTTCTCTTGAATGTGTTTGGCCATTTGTTCTTTATTATTTAAGAGAAAGGAACTCTAGTATTAAAGTGGCATAAAAGTGTGTAAGTATTGATAGGATGTGTTAGGGGAATAAATCATATTGATTGAGCATCTTGTCACTAGTGTAATTGCATCCGTATTTAGGAATTCTAACACTGTAGCTGCAGAGGATCCTGGGCACAGGTCCAGTGCTGAAAATGAGAATTGGGGCTCACAGTGTCCCTTTTGGAAGACCAGAGAACACTAAGTGTAAAATGTCTCATCAAAATACAGGAGAAAAGCCAGACAGACCTATTGAAAGTGAGACCATAGCAGATGGTTCTGATGTTAGGATGGAAAACTGAGACAGAAATGATAGAAAGCCTTTTAAAAAAGCTGAATGCAAATGAACAGAGAAATTCTATTTAACTTTTTCACCCTTCCCAATAGTTTATATTCCCATCAAGGGACTTAATTCTCTTCTGCTTTACAGCACTGTCATTCTTCTAAATTGCTCTTGGCTGTGATCTTTACCTGTGCTCTGCACCATAATTTCTAAGTTTTATGAATTGTCAGTAACAAACTGGCCAGGACAACCCCTATTAAACTTCCTCATCAACAGTCTTCTGATAGACAGAACCCAGCAACATGATTGGTGTAGGTAAATAATTAGGCTTATGCATTGGTATCACAAGAAACAGATGTGGACAAAACATGACAGATGAGAGACATTAATTAGGAGCTTTAAAAAGATAACTAAGATGATGCAAGAAGACGGATTAGATACTGGCTGGCTAGCTTTGTGCTACTTGCTTTTCTTTCCTCCAATCATTTAAGCCTGTTAGTCTCTTTGTGATGTGTTTACTTTGTGTTTTTCTGTGTCCTTTATCTTCAACTATAGTTGATTTTACAGTCTAAATGACAACAGTATCAAACGCTTGTAGAAAAACCAGATTTTTAAAAATCTAATAAAAACATGCATTTATTTTAGGATAATCTGCTTCCTGGAAGTCATAAAAAAGAAGAGACATAAATAGGAAAATATTAAGTCAATTAGTTTGAGCTGTTATTTATTGTGAGTAATTTCCATCTACAAAATAAGTACAGACAGACAAATGAAGGGATATTGCACCATTTTAATATCACACTGTGCAACCAGGTATCTTTCCATTAAGCTAGCAGGGTGTGCACGACTCTCAAAGGAAATATTCATGTCACTGGTAAGGGTGATGGCCTTAATGAAATCACTTTTCTTTTTTTCAAAGAAAGGCTAGTTTTAGTAAGCATAAACTACAAATTATGTGTATATAATATGCTATGATTCACCCAAGTGCAATTATCATTACCGATTTCTTTTTCTAGAAAAGAATTTCCTGTCTAACTGTAAAAGAAATTATTAATTGTAAGATTTGTTTACAAGGCAACTTCTATGCAATAGCAAACAGAATCTCACTGAGAAAATAAACCAACTCTACATATTTATAAAGAAACCCCTTAGTACTTACATAAGGGATTGTGTCCAAGGTGTCTGTGTTGACAATTATAGGGGCAGGGCTTGCCTGAAAGAGAAAAAAAAAGAGAAAATAAATTTAAAGACATGAAATTCATTAATATTGAAATACCCATAATGATACACTAGGAGTCCAAAGGCCTGTCTTCCCACTGAATTTAAATTGTACAGCAGTACATAACTGCATAACTGTGGGTACTGCTCAATCAATTAGGGATGAAGGAAATAGATTCTCAGTCTCCAAACCACAGCTCACTGTTGTCTTTCAATTTCTTCAGGCTTTGGACCACATCCTGAATATGTAATATCTAGTTCATTTTTTTAGTAGAACTGTAAGAAGCCTTATATATTCAACTTACAGTTAGGGGATGTTGAGGTTGAGAGTTTCAGCTCCCCTGCAAGTCCACCTTTTCTGTTTGAATCAAGATGATTAACTGATCTTTACAGAGGATAAACATCAAAATTTAATGTTTACAGTATTTAGCAGTATTGTATAGGTACACGTCTATGTGTGAGCACATATATTATGATATTTATGTCAAAGGTATATAAAAAGACTTGTTAAAAGACCAGTTTCAAAAGACTTGTGCATCTGCAAAGCTGCCCAACCCGATCTTTAATTTCTTGATGAAGCTCATATCCAGGCTAGTTTCCAGCCACCTGAACCTCTTCCTATTCTGGGATTCAGTGGTACTGACCCAATGCCAAGCTCTGATGTGACCCAGCTGCATAAACTTGGCTTGGACTCTGGAGAAAACCAGAAAGTTGTGAGAGCGTGTAGGCCAGAGGCAAGCACCATCAGTAAAACGTCAAACTGAGGCAGGACTGCCGAGACAGGATTGTTAATAACTCAAGGACTCAGGAGAAGGCTCAAGATGTAGTCAGTGTAGCACAAAAAGTGATGGAAGGCAGCCTCTCTCAGCCTTACTGATTTTTAACTTGGGCAGCAAAGACTCTTCAGGCACTGTACTGGGCTGATGAAAATACTAATGCTTAGCACAGAAGCTCACTAGTTCTATTCATCTACACTGTACATTTGTCACTGAATGACTGTCTGTACTTTAAACTCGTGCAGACTGCAGGGTCTCTTTGTGCATGGTAGGCACAAACACGGCACTGCTGAAAACACTGATCCTATTTCTGTCGTCAAATATTTACTGTGGGATTTCATAACCTAAGTAACAACCGAAATTAAAAATGTGACATTAGTGCAACAGTTCAAATAAAAAGAGAATAACCCAGGTTTTTTTCCCCAGTTTTTGTGCAGTCACTCAAAGATAATTCTGTGTTCAAAGAAATTTTATGTTACTGGACAAAAGCTACTGCTGATTAATGCCATTATTTCTATGCAACAGTGTAAGCCGTGAATCAAAATTAAACGCATGTAATTTGGTGTGTCTGCATTTCATGGCATGGACCAGTTGTCATGGTAAGGTATAATCTGACATTAAAACGCTTAGTATCTGAAAAGATATTGTATGGCCATACCTTCTTATCACTATGTCGCAAAACACTGGACACACTGAAGTGATAGGTAAAAGATGAAGGCCATATGATTATAATACTTTTAGCCTCAGGCATATGGAATATGCCTATAATTGCATTATCATTGAAGGTTAAAGAATTATTTCCTTTTTAGAATCATAGTTTTTACTTACATTAATATTTAGCTCAATACACTTAAAAAGTGCTACCTTTGCTACAGGAAGAATAAGCTTGGGAATTTTCTACAGTATTGATTTTATCTCCTTTTTATTTTTACCTACTGTGTTGGTCTATTACCAACTACAAACCAAGTCTGCAATTTTCAGAATAAAAGCATCTTTCCACCGATTTAAAAAACAGTATCTACTAAAATAAGAAAAGTCTTTCAGAAGTGATTTTCCAAAGCATTCTCCCAAATCACTTTAATCTATTGAGGAACAAAGCCTTTTATCTATATCTGATTTTCCTGAAGCAAAGCCAAAGAAATCAGAAATTAGCAAATGTGGGAACACCTGGGACTGGACGGAGTATTCCTGGTGCAGTCTGTGAGGGGATGAGATGTCCCTCACACTGCTGCCCAAGCTGATAGTGCAGCCCAGTTTGCCATTTGCCTTCACTGCTGCAATAGCAGACTCGTGCAACTTGTTCTCCTCTCTACAAAGCTGCAGCTTAGCCAGACTGTGCCTGGCTGGGACTGCTCCATGTTTTATTCTGTCATGGGGAACATGTATGTTTTCACTGAACTTAGTGAGGTTTCTCTCAGCCCATTTCTTCTGCCTATTGAGATTCCTCTGAAGAGCAGAGAACAGTCCAGTTTATCATCTGCTCATCCCAGTCTGCTGTTATCTCAAACCTTGCTGACAATATCTCTACGTAATCATTTTGGTTATTAATGAAGATTTTAAACAGCATTAGCACCTCTCCCAAATCTGTATGAACATCACAAGTAACTTGCCATCGGTAACTGAACTGTGAACTGCTGACCACTGCTCTTCAGGTCTGGTGGTCTAGCCACTGTCCCACTCATCTTCTACTACATCCATCTATTTAGTTTCTCTCTCATTTGGCTATGAAAGAGCATTTGTGCTGAAAAACTTGCTAAAATCCAAGCAAATGACATCTACTGATTTTCCCTCATCCACAGACCTAGTGGATTTCTTATCACAGAGATTATCACAGAGATTGTTAGTGGATTTCTTATCACAGAGAAAGCTGTTAGGCTGGCAAGGTAAAATCTAAAGATTTGTAAGTTGACCTCTCTCTTTGTGATCACCTCCCTCTGTCCTTCATGAGCCTTGACAAAGTGTTCTGGAGGCCCAGAGGATGGACACCCACCACGATGCTTCCATTTGTCAGCTTCCTACCTAACCCTGATCTCCGGGTCATCACTTGGTCCATCATCCCTTCCACAGCAGAATTCTGAGCATTTAAAGCTGCTCCTTGGAATGATGTGATCCTTTCCTCCCTAGCCCTCCTACAGAGCCTGTAAAGGATCAGTTTTCAAGCCAGTGTATCACTCAGGGTTCATTCCAACACTCTGCTTACTGTATTCTTTACTGATTGGAAAACCGAACAAAACTATCAAAATGATGATTTTCTGCAGCTGAGGCATTTATCCTGTTCAGACAGATGGGCATAAAAAAAATTAATGGAGCAGTAGTTTCAGATGGATGTAGTGACTATAAGCACTCACTCACAACTAATATCATCAGTGCATTTTCCTCTTCTGTTCCTCCTGTTCAGATCTGTGCATGTGATTCTGTGTGTGTATACGGGGGACAGTGCTTCTTGTTACGACTTTTTAGTTTTTAGGGTGGGTTTTTTTGGTTTTGTTTTTGTTTTGTAGGTTTTGGGGTTTTTTTGGTTGGGTTTCTTAAAGTAAAAAATATGATTTATTACAAAAATTTTGCTTCCGTCTCTCTGATACATGGTAATTTGAAGAACACTAACCTCCTGAGCTGCAAAATTGCATTAAAGTGCAGGAAATGGAGATTATTTCATTAGCTGGGCCCTGTTTGTAGCTCACGCTTTAAAGAAAAGTAGGAGACTTCAATCATGCAAAGTTGAGAAGACAGTTTGCAATCACTGGAGAGAGCCCTAAATATAGTGCTAATCATGGACAACAGCATCAAAACAGTCCTGTAACCACAGTGAAATTACTGAAGGGATAACTCAAGCCATGATCAGTATCAACCAGGAGTCAGAAAGATCCTTCCAGGATGATGTGTCTGTATCTATGCTAACTCGACAACATGTCACGTGCACTGGTTTACCAAATTCTCAAAAAAGATAACTCAGGTATCTCTGTACAGCTAATGGAGAACATTGACAAGTCTATCAACCAGGCTTCATCAACAGTACTTCCAACTGCACATAAATTAACAAAGGTGTGCAAAAACATGTCTAGATTCTCCTGAGAACCTCTGCCTACAGTGTCTTTGAGATAGTACTGCCTCTTATCTCTCAATCCGTATACCCACACAGATGTATACAGTCTCTATCTAGGCTTGAGACTGGGTGAGAAGAAATAGCGTTCTGGAAGATAACAACTTTATTCCTAACTCTGTGCTTTGACCTGCTCTGCAGTCTTGACCAAGACACTGAATTACACTTTACCAAGTAAATTACACTTTACCAGCTTTTCCCTGATGCAAAATAAAACCAAAACAATCACCAGAAGTGTGAGTATTACTCATGTAGTGAATTGAGTGATTTTGTTTTCCCCATTCCTCACTCACTTCCCTTTCTGTCCCAATCTTTACCTATACATTAAGTATTATAATAAGCTGACAATGTACTGTGCAGTCTGTCTTACAGCTCCTGCTCCCTGCATGTACCTTTCTCCTGCCCTTGACTGGAAGCACTCCTTTCAGCTGAGCCTTCTCTGTGCTTTGAAAAAGGCATCACACTGACAGCTGCAGTGACAGATTGGCATAGCTGAGACAAAACTTGAATAGCTTTCGGAAAAAAAAAATAAAAATGGAAGATTTTTTTCATTTTTCTTCTTAAAAGACTTGAGCATAACAGACTTTGCTTCCACAAATATATACAAGATTTTTCTGCTTGCAGCAAGTCAGTCTAGTTGCTTTTCTGCCAAAAGCACAACTTAGAAGCAAAATAGAGTAAAATCACTTAAAGCCAGTAGAAATAGAACAAAAAGGCACACAGTCCAGTTCATGAACAATTACTCTGCTACCAAATTCTCCACAAGTGTATGACATGACTCACACCTCTCAGACAAGCTGAACTTTACCTCTACCATGAGGGCTAGCATTATCCTGGTTGCCTGGTTTTGGTCATACTACTCACAGTTTTAGAGACTATCCAGATCATAGAGAGTTGCCTTCTCCAGCATTCATAACTCCTTGTTTTAACTGTTCTTACTATGCAATGCTGTATTCAACATCAGAGCACAAAATCACAAGCGTAGTTATGTGTCAACTACTTTATAAATAATGAGCACAGCACAGTACTTCTTAACAAGAAAACACAACCCAGTATGTCATCATTTTGAAATTGCCCACCTATGCTTATTCCTTATAGTGATTTTAATTTCATAGAATCAATAAGGTTGGTAATGACCACTACGATCAAGGCCAACCAATAACCCATCACTGCCAGGTCCAGCCCTAAACCGTGGCCCTAAGCAACGCACCTACATGGTTTTTGAACCTTTCCAGGTACAGTGATTCCACCGCATCCCTAGGCAGCCTCTTCCAAGGCTTGACCGACCTTTCAGTGAAGATTTTTTTCTTAATATCCAATCTCAACCTCCTCTTGTGCAACTTGAGGCTGTTAGATCTCTATGTTGCTTTTCTTGTTAAGGAATCACCATCATTACTTACATTATTACATTTAAACTCAATAAGGAGGTGGTGAAATTGAGAGTAATATAACAGTATTACCATTTAAAAAGTAAGTTGAGTTGTCAGTGGCTTATTGCCGTCTTGTGCAGCCAAAGAATTCTGGACTGTATATCAGAGTTAAAGGCTCATCTTCCAGGCAGCCAGCCCTAAACTCTGAAACACTCTCCGGAATCTACATTTGTAGTTTTATATTACGTCAAAATGTTAGTATTTTGTGTCTTAATAATACAAAGTACAGAAGTCTCTATATTTGTACATGAATAGGGCATGCTCCATTTTTCAGATATACAGTGTCAGACTATTTAAGGCCTTAAGAAAGTAATACTGAATTAGTTTAAATTCATATTTTCAAGAGTTTCACAATTGCAAGCAATAGATTTACATTTACACACAATGGCAGGAAAGATTAAATGACAATTTAGATGTCAAAACAGTAATTCGCTGGCATGCTATGAGGCCTCAACATCACAGAGCACACAGAACCTTTTGTCATATTTACCACTGAATTACAAACTGTAGGACTAAGAAAGATAAAAAGTCATTTCACTGCTATTAATCAGAAAATGTAAAAGATAAAGAACCTCTTTGAACATCTAAAGAATGACTTTACAGCAAACAATCCCACCTCTGGTCTGAAACATAAAACAGAAGTCAAAAGCAGCTTTGTTCGCAGGCTGAAGCTGCCAAGAAGGGAAGAAAAATGCCCCAAGAAATCCTCAAGATGACTCTCTGCGTGTATAATGCAACCTCATATAAAGCCATTCAGTTTAAACATAAATTGCATGTTTCAAAGGAGGTGGCCTTATTTTCAAACTTGGAGTATTACATTGTTTTTACTTAATCTGTAGGAATAGTTTCCTATTTAAAATTGTATTAACTGGCATTATTAAAAAAACCCAAAACACACACACAAGGAAAATCTAACATTTCTGTGTAGATTCAGAGGCTATCAGAGGCAATGACAAGAAAGCACCTACTTTACAGTTATTAAAGTTTCCCCTGTAATAATCTTAGCTGTTAGCAGTTTGAATTAGTAATGATTAACGTAACAGGTAATGGGTAATTTTTTCCCCAATATAAAATCCAGTGAAGGACACAGAAATATCCATGGGAAAAGCTCTCTGGGCACTGAACAGTCTCGCCAGGGAAGTAGTCCCAGCACCAAGTCTGACAGAGTTCAAGAAGCATTTGGAAAATGCTCTCAGGCACATGGTGTGACTCTTGGGGATGTCCTGTGCAGAGCCAGGAGCTGGACTTAATGATCCTTGTGAGTACCTTCCAACTCAGGATATTCTGTGATGCTGTGCTAATGCACATGAATGCACACAGACTCAAAACAGACCAGAAGAAAAGCACGCACTCAGATTTTAGGCATCCTATTTGACCCAGTGGTGTGCCTTATTTTTTTTTCCAGCCTCACTGTGCAAAGATAAAACTCCTTCCAGAGAGAGAAAAACAAACTCAAAGCAAAACTGCAGCCATTCTTTCATGGAATCATAGAATCTTTTGGGTTGGAAAAGGGTTCTAAGCTCATTGAGTCCAAATGCTAACCCAGCGCTGCCAAGCCCACCATAAACCATGTTGCTAAGTGCCACATCTACCAATACTGCAACACTTTCTCCCAATCCTGAGCAGGGCCAGAGGAAAAACAGATGCATGTGTGATCCCAATAGAAACAATGGAGGGCCTGGATCTGGACTGTACTTGCAACCTAATTATGGTTTTTCCTTAAATTTGGCTTTTCCTCCTTTTCCTCCTCTTTTCTAAAGTGAAGGCTGACTTACCCCCATGACTTTTTATTTTTCAAATCATGCTACAGCAAGCTTACAAAGAAGTTATCCAGTATCTTATTCTGTTACCTTTTTATATCATGAAATACGTGAAATTTGAGTGTAACATTTATTCCTGCATTGGATTATAAAAACCTGCCTCAAAAACACAGAAGCAAATGTACTAAAAATTATAATGCAGATGAAGAGAACAAAAAAAAAAGAGAATGCAGGACTAAATGTGAAATAGGGGAATGACTTGAACAAAATCCAGTATCTGTTCTGGAGGTTTATCAGAACATAAATACCAAAGAATGAAATATCTGTTTTAAGGTTAATCTGTTACACTGAGCACTGTAAACAGCAGCCCAGAAATGGAATCAGTGCCAAAGAGTGCTCACCTCTGCTTAGCAAGAGCAGAAGTCACCAAGGCTTAGTGGTGTCCCAGTTAAAACTCTCCACAGAGAGAAAAGAATAAGAAATACTGAAGTTTTAGAATTTTGGAAAGGTTCTAATAGCACAAATGGCAAAATCACCACTGATCTTGTTTCAGCATTGAAGTGGCCATGAGAAGAGCTGGGGATTACTGTGGTCCATAAAATGCATCAAATTAACTCACTGATCCTGGCTAAGTATGTATAGAGGCAAAGCTATTTTGCCAGATGCTTTCACTTAAGGAATATACATTTAAGTATATAGGAAGAACTTAAAAAAACAAACTTGATTTTGAATATCTGCAATAAACTGCAAATTTAAGTTGGTCTGTGCTGGAACAAAGAATGTTTTGATTTTTATGTCAGTGGAAGTAAACTTCCACTTTAATGTCCTCTGGAAAAGTTTTAATTGATGTCCCAGAGTGCCCCTTTATGTCCCAGAATCTCTAAGTGATGAATAAAATTAACTAAATAATTCCAAATATATCACTTGCCTGATAGCTTGCTTCAAACCCTAAATAACTGCAGGACCACTGCACTCACAGTACATCAGTTTAAAAGATAAACATCCATGTGTGAAGTGCAGCTATCCAGGGCTCAGGGGGAATCAGCTTTTACATGGTTTAGCTTCGTGTGGCATAAAATACATTTCTCAGTGGAAATGCTCTGTTACATAAATTACAACCATTTGGTACTTTACTATAGGGCTTGCCAACTGTTTTTAAATCTCAGTTTTCTTACTGATGTCCTTCTGCCTGAGAACCTGGGTGTTCTGTGGGTGGCTTGCAGGACAGCACATGCCGGAACTGCCAGTTTTTCCACTATTTTACAGGTTATAGCACCCAGCAGGAACATCACAAGCTGCTGAGCTTCACCAGGGCTCTCCTTGTGAACCTTTGTAATGCCATCAGGTTGATACTGATAAAAGGGGATGGTCCCTTTTGGATAGTGCAGTCTTGGTTTAGGATAGATAACGGAAATAAGCAAATTTCATCTTTTTGTTTTTAGGACCAGTTTCCTGCATAGTTTAAAAATTTTGAGCAGAGAAAAAAAAAACAGTCCAATTTCTGGACTTTACACCTTGTTATTCCTTACTCTGCTACATTCAAGTGTCTTGTTTCAGGAGTATGTCCTACTGAAGCATGAATCTTGTGTCTCTTCTGCTTTCCTTCTGCTCCTTACTGGACGGAAACAGCAGAGGAGCAGTGCAAGGGAGGCTTCTGTGGGGAGAAGCCAGGACTGCCCTATGCTGGACACAGGTGGTTCCAGCCAGTGTCACACCAGACCCACCACCTGGGCATGAGAAACAAGGAATGAGGAAGAAAAGGGTGAGGAAAAAGGAGCAGCAAAGAGAAACAAGCATGTCCTGACCGTGGCTCCAAGCCCAAGTCCCTCACCTCCCTAAAGCAACTGAATGGGAGCTAAAGTGATGGCTAGAGGAGGGGAGGTGTCTGGAGTGAAGATGAACCTCACAGTGAGCTGTCTTCCCTTAGTGTTAGTTTGTCATTTTTGTTTCTCAATATCCAACTCAGTACTTAAATGTTTAAGTAAACCTGCAAGAAAGTTAAATTCCCGGAGTCGAATCTGCTTTGCCTTCAAAACAACAATTATTCTGAAATTTCACTGTAGAACAAATGCTTATTCAGCACCTTCTATTTAGTCATTCTATTTTCTGAAAAAGCTACAAATCATGTATTGGAGGTGAGACTGGACCAGTAGAAGAAAGCAAAGGAGGAAGGTCTTTGGTTATGAAAGAAAATGTTGAGTACACAGTGTATCCTGTGCAGACATGAACTCGGTTGAGCTGGGCTCTGAAGGGAGCTCCTGATTTGTGGCTCTGTACGTACGACAGTAAGCCCAAGCTAAGAAAACTGCCTTTCTATAAGATCAATGTAGCAGAGTAGTAAAAACAACAAATCATAAAATCATGGAATGGTTTGAGTTGGAAAGGACCTTTGAAGCTCATCCAGTCCAAGGCCCCTGTGATGTGCAGGGTCATCTTCAACTAGATCAAGTTATTCCGAGCCCCATCCAACCCGACCTGGAATATTTTCAGGGATAGGGCATTCACCACCTCTCCGAGCACCTGTGCTGGTATTTTACCACTGTCACTGTGCAAAACCTCTTTCTTATATCTAATCTAATCTAAATCAATAATCTTTCAACTTAAAACCTGTCACAGCAGGTCCTGTTAAAAAGTCTGTCCTCATCTTTCTCTTAGACCCCTCCAAGTACTGCAAGGCCACAATAAGATCTCTCAACAAAGAGAAAGTGGAAGCAGCACCATGCCCACAAGGAAAGCTGTCTTGTAAAAACAGAAACACAAAGTAGCAATTGATTATAAATATTTATACCCTTATAGATCCTCTGTAAAGAGGCGCTTTCCATGGAGAAAGAAAGCTACACCTACTTCTCCTCACCTATTCTATTAAAATGCATTGCTGTTGACCTCTTACTTCTTAGAAATAGCATTAAGCAAAAAATTTCAAAACACAAAATCAACACAACATAGCACCAGAGGTTTGGAGAATAATGAAACAATGTAAAGGGACTGAACTTGAGGAGAAGTAACAGTGCCACAAAAGGAGCTCTATGATATGTCATTGCTTAAGTAAACAAAATGCCAAGGGCCATTATAAGTCTGAAACACAATGGAAATGACTGGAGAGTACAGCAAAGCCAAGATTCTTTCAAAGAAGTGGTACAGGACCTTAAAAATACACCTTACTTAAAATTATAGGCCTGGAAAAAAGGAAGGCAATTCCCCTTGAGAAATTATCAAGGGAAAAGCAACCCTGTGAACTTGAAAAAAATAGACTACGGGTGCAAATAGGTGGATAGGATCTATTATGGTCCTATTATGGGTGCAAATAGGACTAAAAAAACCAAACTTAAAGAAATGGACTAAAACCAAAAGGAAAAGAAAATAATTTCTTTGATGTTATGAATGATGCTGAAAAGCACTTCATATCAGGAAAATTATACTTGCCTGTTTCTCAATCAATACTTTGCTACTTTTACTACAGGAATATTTTCCAGTTTCATGCCAAGGGCAGCCAAGTAGATTTTATACACAGCTACAACTATGTGGCAAATTCAACAACCTACAGTATAGTCTCCCTAGAAGAGAGGTTGAAGCTTAGTTCCCTAAAACTCTTTGTACAAACTAAGGTTAGCACTGAAATGTGAGTAATGTGAGTACTGTAGGCAGTACTCACATTCTCACAGATGGGCGATGTGACCTATGAGGTCTTTCCCCATCTTTATATTTTAGCATTCTGTCATTTCTCAACAGTGTTGTTTTGGCTAGAATTGGATGCAGAAACACTGAGTAAAAAATTATTGTCTTAAACTGAATTAAAATAGATGAACAGTGATTTATCTAGCAGCAAGTAACATGGCCCTTTTTCTCATGACACAGGCACAAAAGATAGTACAAGGCAGCACTTTGAAACATGAACCTTCCTGGGTTATAGGGTGTCTTTTAGTTACTGATTTCAAGACATATTTTCTGCTTTATAAAACACAAACATTTAGGATGCTGCTCTCTGTATACATAATTAGTAGTGACCTGGACAGGACTAGGAAAGTTCTGCACTCACTGGATTTACTGTGTGAATGTATATAATTAAAAGCCACTTATCCCACAAAATTAAACAACCTCCCTTGCACACAAAGACAACATTCACCTTTCACTGTATCAAACAACAGATGTAACAAAGACACAAAACTTAAAAACTGTCAGAACTGATCTACCAAGATTGAGAAGATGGGTTTGCAGATCAATTAGGGGAACTTCAAACGTCACAGCAACCCTTCATTCATTAAACAGCATCCCCCAAAACACTGGAACATTAAATGGTTCAGAGTGTCAAGGCAGCCTCTTCCTCTAGTTAATTACAGCAAAAAGAGTAACAATAAAGAACAACTCCTGGCTATCTGTCTCTGATATGATGGTAGTTTGGTTCTCTTTTTTTAATGGAAAAGCTCCAGGAGAGGGCTTTCAGGAATAAGCTTTGATTACTGTTAGAAGGGATAAAAAATACATTTCCTGGCAAAGGAAACTGAAAGTTATGTACTATACATCAGGCGCTAGGAGAGAACACCTGGAAAAGGACATAGCATAACATTTAGTAACACAAACAGAGCTGTCTGCTTAAGGCAAGAGGTAGGTAGAATACAGGAATCAAAGAGCGCAGTCCTAAAAATATTCAGCCTCAGGAACTCAGATTTCTCTTGTGCCTGTACAACAGCATCTCAGCCTTGAAAACAATTCAACATCTATCCCAAGAAACTGGCATTCAGACATGAGGCAGCCTTTCCCCCGAACCATTTGGACAGATCCAGTCTCCTCCTACCCTACCTTTTAGGCACCAATCCCACCCTCCAAATGAAACATATCCCCCTCCTCCAGTAAATTATGATGCCTGCCAGAAATATCACATTTACCATTCTCAGCCTGTTGTAAATCCTGACTTTCGCCATGGGACGTCTAGGAAAAATTAACACCTAATGTGACGGTCCTTTCCAAAAGCTAAGCAACTTCACAGGCAGGTGCACCAATTCTGAGCACTAACATATAAAAACCCCACTGCAGACCTGACCCTGATACTAAATAAATGTTTGGCTGGGAGGACAAGAAATGGGAACATCGTGTGCTTCAGAGGAATGGGAGAAAAATGACATAGAAAATATTACAGCAAGAAGAACACAGAATCTGTGGGAGGCACAAGGTTTTTTAGGGCAGCCGTAACAAGGAGAAAGCAAGACACTCCAAAGTTAAAGTCAGCCCATCCTTCACATGCTACTATATGCTTTATGACACATTTTGAAATGTCTTCTTCAATTACAAGCTCTCTACTCATACACAAACAGGGGTTAAAGCATTTTTTTGCTATAAGCCCATCTGTTATCGAAGACCCTTTTGCTCACTTATTAGCTCAATACTGATCTGACAAAGTTAGAACTGAATAATTCTTCAGGTTGCTAAACACATACTTAACAGTACAGATGTGTGTCTCTTTTGTACAATATTAGCATATTTTCATTTAAAAACACCCCATTAAATTTATATTTCACATAAAATGAAGATACATAGAAGAAAGAAAAATACTCTCCTTTTTCCTTTCCAGCACATTCTACCTTGCTTACCTAACTCGGTCACCAAAAGCCATCTGCTATTAAAATATTTCCAGTGCACATGACATTAATACAAATAAATAGCTTCTTCAAAATACTTGGAATTAAAAGTAGTAACACATATTGATGTAAACATAGAAGAAATAACTTATTTTATACACAATATACAGTAATACTATATGCTATGTGGTAATAAGCAGTAATACCCACATGTTCAACTTATATTTATTACTAGTTATTAAAATTTTAAAGCCCTATCTAAATTATATGTTTTTCAGGAAATAAGAATTATATACAATATAACTTTTTTCTTGATCATTAAAGTAATGATACAATAGAAATACTTGCAATACAGTTTAACTCCAGGTATATAGAACGATGCATTCTCTCACCAGAAAATCACCAGCTTTTATAAAAGACAGTTCTTTACTCCTCATCCTTTCATCAGAAAGAAAGACAGAAGAGCTATGGTCAGAGATCTGATTTCACTCAGTTGAACAGAGTCCAGTTTAGTCCATTCCCCCCCAAAAGAAGCTTAACCCTCAGAATTTAAATTTTAAAACATGCCTTATTTTAGAGATATGTTACAGTTTTCCTTACCGGGATAAAAGAATCAAATGAACCCTGTTCCCGACTCTCAATAGCTGAAATTGTTTTCAACCAGAGGAGATAGCTTGAAATATCAGATATTTCAGAATGCTCCATACTGAAAGCTGCAAGATTAGCAGGACTGAGGTGAGACAGACTTGCAAAAGGAGGGCTTTGGCTGTGTTACATAAAGTTCTAATTAGATCCTTGGTACAAATTGCTATCCTAAGAATAAAAAGTTAATCATAAAGCCTCATTGGAAGAATAGGAGGGCAAGATTAGAGCCAAGACAGCTGTTTCACTTTGGGACAATCACACAACTGCCTAACTAGATTGTGTGCCAGTATTCAGAAGTGAAAATATATGTGTGAAGTATGTGTGAAAATTAAAGTGTACCCTTTGTGTTACTTTGGGCTAAACTGTTCACACCTGGTTTACCTCAGTGACACTCAAGAGACCTCTCTATACTGAGATTCTAATGCAGCAAGCACCTAAATATCAGACCCCCTTAAACGTCACAGCCAAAATATTTTCACAAAAACAGGAAAATTTTGAAAGGAACTGAATACAGAAGTGGTGTGAGAAGAATTTTTGCAAGGACTTTCGGTGACAAACAGTAAGAGCCAACCTACAATGATTTTCTTAATTTGACTAAATTTTAGAAAACTACCCAAATAACCACAGAATAACTAATGGATGATTTATCTCTCCAAAAAGATGCAAGTCCTGCCTCCATTTCCAAAGTACAGCTGAGAGCTCTCTTTACCTGTTCAGGTTTCTATTCCCTGCACTTATGGGTTGTACTGTAGAAACAAAAGGAGCAGTGACAAGACCCGAGGGAATGACCTGAAGCTGTGTCATTGGAGTTTTAGATCAGAGATCAGGAAAACCTTCTTCACCCAGAAGGTGGCTGGGCACTGGAACAGGCTCCCCATGGAAGTGGTCACAGCCCCAAGCCTGACAGAGCTCAGGAAGCATTTGGACAATTGTGTCAGGCACATGGTGTGACTTTTGGGGTACTTCTGTGCAGGTCCAGGAGTTGGACTTGGTAATCCTTGTGGGTCCCTTCAAACTTATCTTATTCTGTGATCCTTCAGAGGTCAGACACGTCTGTTTTACCCAGTGGTAAAATCCAGAGCACACAAATCCTGAAGATTTCAACAAGGTCATGATTTCAGTTAAAATGACTTTTTAGGAGGAGGGTATAGGATATTTGTAGGCTGTCTGCTCTGAAAAGTCACACAAAGACTGACACTACAAGTATTTTCTGGAACAAGATGTTATTCTTTGCCAAAGAAGCTCTAAAGCAAATCGGAATGTCAGAGTTGCTAGGTAGTCATGATGAAATGAAAATATTGGATATGTAGGATGAAATACTGGAAATAACTTTTATGTTCCCCAATTCCTTACCTACTCATAAAAATGGGTGTCCAAAAGAAAGCAGGACAATTATTTGTTGAGAGGCAAAAGAGGTGAGAGGAGAGAGATTGAAAACTCCTGGTACAAGGGACAAGGAAACAAGTAACAATATGTCATTTGCTGTGTATTAAACCTTTTTTGTTTGTCTCCTAGTAAGTTCTATTTAGGACTCCAAATATTCACAGTCAAATTGAAAAACTGTATGAGAAGGACCAAAATACTTGACAAATCAAGCAAAGTTCAAAAAATAATACTGATTTTAAAAAAATAAAGAAGCAGCATTAAAAAACCCTAAAGGTTTGCCTAGTTTAGAACAAAATATTTCAAAAGCCTTTCACAATGCAGCATAAGTACATTTTTGATGAAGATGCTTAAAAAAATTGATATAAAAATTTTCAAAGAAAAAAATGGTATGCAGCCTAACATAAAAACTATACTTTTCCCAAGAAAACTAATTTCTGAAAAAACCCAAAGAGGACTTTGCAAGAAAACCTATGCAGTTTTGCAGAGTGGCAGTGAGGAAAGGAAGACAGACTGCTGCTTCTCCCCTCCACTTCTTCACTTAAAATTGCACAGTTTAATGAGAAAATTCTACTAATGTCAATGTTACAAAAGTACTTCAGAATTAACTAAAATGCAATATCCCTGTAAAGCATATTTCAGAAAATATCTTATTTGACAAAACGAACATGTTCATTTAGTGGCAATTCTGAAATACTGAACTGTATATACCCAGGAGCAGGTAACTTTTCCTTTCCTTTCAAACTTCTCCCATAACATTCCATAGATTATTTGGTATAAGGGCTTGAACAGGCCTTTGGTTTCACCCAGTACAGTTGTTTGCATCAACTTACAGAAACAACTTATAGAATGTTTTAGGTTGGAAGAGACCTTAAAGATTATCTAGTTCCAGTCCCCCTGCCATGGACCTTCCACTAGACCCAGTTGCTCCAAGCCCCATCCAACCTGGCCTTGAACGCTGCCAGGGATGGGGTATCCACAGCTTCTCTGGGCAACCTGTACCAGTGCCTCACCAACCTCATAGTGAAGGATTTGTTCCTCATTTCTAGTATAAACCTGTTTCCTTTCAGTTTAAAGTAATTCCTCCTTGTTCTGTCACTACACACCCTTGTACAAAGTCTCTCTCCAGACCTCTTGTAGCCCCTTTAGATACTGAAAAATGCTATGAGGTTTCCCTAGATCCACATGATCAGTATTGTTTGCATGTCAGAGAAGTGGAAGACTTGAAAATGAGAGCATAAGTAACTCACCAATTCTTCATCAATTTGAAGAGCTAATGTTTAAACCATTATCTTCTCAGACATAAGAGGGATTCACTTATTGTGAAAAAGGTTGCAACTAGTTTGTTTGGTTTATCACCTGATGAGCTCATAAAATGAAGTTTAATTTACAGAGTACCTTGTTCTGTAAATATGAGAGATCCAAATGGACCGTGACAGACACAGCTGAATCCTTCAGCCAAGCTGGCGGCACCTCTGTGAAAACGTCTTTAACAAAGGATAGAAAATACCAAGGAGAAGAGAGTGAGGGAACAACTGGACCAGAACAGTAGATGGTACTGCATGGCAAAGAAGGCACGCCCACAAAGAGACCACGGCTGATGGGTAAGCCCATGCTGAAGCAGGTAGTCCCTCAGAGGGGCTGTTTTACCTGTGACAGGAACTGGTGAATGACTTCTCTAATTTTATTTCAGTTCATGCACTTCCTCTCTCCCGCTTTTCTGATTTTCTCCCTGCTGCAGGGGCAGTGAGAGAACAGTTCTGTGGGGGCTGCCAGCTGGGGCCAACTCAACACAACTTGATCTACTAGTCCTCCAATTAAATCACCTTTCAGAACACTTCCCTTCGTATTTTAAAAAAATGATCTTATGGAATACCTAAAGCTTTTCCAGTATCTCTGAAAAACCACTACAGACGTGTAATACCTCAGGTCAAGACAGTGATGACAAAACTTTAATAAAGAACTCATACTGAATAAAGATCAAAGTATGACAAAAGCTGATGCAACTACATCGCATAAAAGCTCATACAATTTATACACAAAGACACAACTCTCCCCGTTTTTCCCTTATGTTTTATAGGAAAAAAGAAATCCATGTTTGTTTATGCCTTATATGTGTAATGCCATTTATAACAAGCATTTATTTCTATGAAAACAAGTACTGCTGTCAATCGAGTAAATCGTAAATAATTCAACCAGTAAAATTACTTTTTATAAGTTAATATAACAGATCAGCTGGGAATAGCCTATTATATATCCAGCAGAGAATTTTAGAAATTGTTTAACTGTTCTTCACCTTTTTAAATCTTTCCAACTGGATTACTGCCTTGCTATGAACATTAAAATGTTTAATTTTTAAAATAAATTTTAGACAATAGCTACTATAAAGCCACATTAAAGTTTTGCCAATTGGTTATTTACAAACTTCTAACACAGTAAGAACAAATGACAGAAGATAACTGAGTGGTTTACAAGGGAAATATTTTGCATTAGAAGAATAAAAACAATATAGCCATTCAATTTTTCATACAGGTTTATTTATTTATGGTTGCAGAAATATGTGGCTGAAATACATATCTGGAGGGCTTTGCTAGTTATTCTTATTTAATTTTCAATCAAAGGGAAGTAAGGATAGAGTAGTGATTGCTGAGTTCCAGCCCAAAACTCCTGCATCACAATGTCTGAACTTTTCCATCTAATAATGAGAGGCAGCAATGATGCTTTATTATTTCTTTCAGATCAACTGATCCTCTGATTCACTAACTTTTCCCACTAGTGCTGCAGTAGTCAAAGATCAGTCATTGCATCAATCAAATTTTTTCTTCTGTGTCCTTTAAACTCCTTTGTTGCATTGAATCTGAGTGCAAGATCTCTACAAAAATGTTATTTTCTTTCCCCCTCATCTGCCACTTTTGTTGAAACCCTGCTGTGGTTTCAAGATAAATTTAAAATTACAAACAAATGCAGAACTAGCGTTTTCTGTGTATTTGATATATTCAATTTTGAAAACATCTCAATTTTTTTTAATCCTGTCACTTTACATATCAGTGAATTTTTTAAGATTTTTCTTCTTTTTATTTACTTTTACATAGAAATGGAAAAACCAAAAGCATGAATTTTGAAAAAAAGAACAATTGCAAGTTAGACTGCTGCTTTTCAGTTCAGAAGGGTACTTAACTTTTGGGTTAACTTCAGCATTCAAAGTATTGCCAGTAATACCATGTCCCACCAACACAGAGTTCTATGGGAACAGTGTTAAGCACTCTGCTGAACTGTGGTCCACAACAGTGGCTTCTTAGTGAACTTCTGTATTTGAAGAAAAATACCTTTTAAAGAAGTTCCAGCTACACTGAATGACTTTTTCTGCCATTGCTTTGCTCTTACATTTTCATTATTTTCTCTTCTTACTCCAAGTTTACCAATTCATAGTACAAGAACTGGTTAAACTGCATTGCCCAGCCCAGTATAACATCCCAGCAATGAAGGTCAGTTCAAACTGCTGAAAGGAACATAATCTATTGATGGAAAAGCTTGAAGTAGTGCTGGCTAAGTAACTGCTTTGTATCTTCAAGTCAGTATGTGCCTCACTCCAAGAGTGTAGCCCTGCCTTTAGCTGCAATTTCTCCTACATTGAACGGGCTGATGCAAACTGCCCCACTTCAACAAAGAACCCTACAGTAACATGAAGAACCACTAACCTCAAAAAGGTGGAAATCCTATCAGCATACCCAGGCTCATGGGTCCAGAAAGTCACTGAGAGTCCCCAGCAAGGGGACTGAGCTTGATGCTGCAACTCAAGGATGGCCACGACCAGCAAGGACCCTTAGAGGTCCAGTGAGAACAGATTTCAGATACTCTTCCACATAGATGGGTTAAAACTTAGAGCTGTTCAACAAATAGCGCAGGTAGCTTCAGTCTAGCTGTTGCCTTAGGACTAGGCTGTGACAAAGGGGTTGAAAATTAAGCTCTCCCTCTGTTCTATGTACAAAACCACAAAACATTTGTTAACTTTCCTGCCTCAGCCTTCCCAGCATGAAACAAAATGAACGTTGACCTAACTCACAAATGTATCAGAAAACAAAAGAATCACATAGCTGTTCTTTCTGATGCACTTTAAGAAATGTCAGGACATCAGGCAGTAATGACATCTGGAGAAAACAGAATCAATTTTGCTTTCATCACCTCTCCTGCCCCTGGTTGGTTGCTGAACACCAACGAATACTTCAGATTGCAAAAAGAATTTCCTGCATCTTTGTAGCTTTATTATTGCTTTTATTGTTAGTAAAACCAAAACCTAGCTCCTTTACCCCTCATCCCCTTGCTACCAAATGTTTTTCCAGTGGCAATTCTGTTCCCTTTTCCATTTTGCTAGTTTGTCAGATTTGCTGAACCCTCAAGTGCAAGAGGTAACATGATGAAATAGAAACTGGCAGAAAGTACATTAAAGTTATTATCACCTGAGGACAAATCCTGGCAAGTGAACCACAAGAAAAAAGGCTTCCATCTGGAAATCAGACAAAGAGCACACAGGTAAACCCAGGAATTCCACTACTGTTTCGGCAACCATTCAAAAACGAAAAAAATACAGATGAGTTATGAAAAAAAAAATATAGAATAATGGGACTCTTCAAAAAGAGGACAGAAAGGAACAAAGGTGAAGAAGGAAAACAGATACTAAATTTCTGATACTAAATTCAGTACCAACATGAATTTTGAAAGGACATTATATAAAATGAGCAAAAGGCAACCTTTTGGTTAGATATGACAAGGGCTACCATCAGATGATACAAGGACCAAAGAATTATGAATCTGAAGAGTTTTTTAGGTTTTGTCCATTCAGCAAAATATTTCTGCAATTCTGCATTTTCATCCACTACTAAGAGCTGATTCATTCCTTTCTGTATTCTCCATATGATTAACATGAAGTTTTATTTCTTGGTACAGAATTAGTTTATCTGATAGACAGCAACCAGTGCTTAAAACCAAAATAACTTGGAGTGATAACCTCAATTTTCAGCACAAATTATTTAAAAAGTAATGTGTGAATTCCAGTTTTGTGCTGACTACATAGACTTAAATGCATCTCAGCTAAAAGATCCACTGAGAATATGGCCATGACAACTCAAAGAAAGAAAAGAAGACATATTTTTGCAGATTTATGCCTCCAGAAGTGATCAGATTGCTTCTACTTTTATACTTGAAAACGCTGAGCAAGCTAATAACTGCCCCAGAGGCAACTGCAGTATATCATGACTCTGCTTATTATGTGTAGTAGATCTACATGTGGTACCTTACAGAAAAAGCATGGTGCAGTCAAATCAACCCACAACAAACTGGTATTGTCCCCTTCATATTTCTATGGGGTTTCATGTCTTTAAAATCATTAAATATTTAAATAATAATTATCAAAACTTATAATAATAATTATAGTAACCTATAATTTTTTTCAAAGTTGTTGTAAATTCTATAGACCAGGTTTTTACAAAATGCTTAGTGGGACCATAGGAACCTCATGAGGTTCAACAAGGCCAAGTTTCAAGGTCCCATACCTGGGTCAGGGCAATCAC
>VZRQ01003128.1:1384080-1403808 GCA_013397975.1 Machaerirhynchus nigripectus | reverse complement strand
GCGGGGGCCGCTGCCCAGCAGCCCCGTGTCAATACCGGACTCCACTCGCGCAGCCACTTGACAGCATCCCCGCTGCAGGCAGAAGCAATCAATGCTCTGCGTGGCTGGGACGCACGCCTGCATCCCTTTCTGGATGACAAACCACGGGAAGGGGGGGAGAAAAAAAAAAAAGAGAATCCAACAACCAACAAAAACCACTCTTGCAATTTTCAGGAAGATGTAGTCATTTTCTAGCTGACCCTGACACAAGTCACAGGCACCCTGCTGAAGCACATTTATATGTACAAGCTTTACGGGCAAAGCGCTTTCTTGCGGAAAGAGCATCTAGACAAAGTACTGAAAAAGATACTCCTTTACCAATGATCCCAACAGACGCAGGAGGGTTTTTTTCCCTGCATGCCTGGAAAGACCTTGTCAACAAAATTGCATCAGAAGATGCAAATGACAAGTCCGGGAAGAATGTTATCTGCCCTAAATGCTAAACCACAGCATGAACGTCGGTATGTGCTAATGTGCACAGGCTAATGTGCACAAACGCGGCGGAGAGAGCAAGAGGCTGAATTTAAAAATAAAGCCAAAAAGACCTATGCCACAAATTAACAACTCTCCAGCATCTTCTATGTGTAAATGTGAATATATTTTTTTTCTGTGTAAGGTCCTCAAGATTCTGATTGATATCATTTTCTCCTCTGTTTTTCACCCCTTAAAAATTCCTTGGTGCTTGCCAATAACCTTCTGTACAGCGTTTTCTGTAAATCCCCTCTTGGGTTTTTCCTACTAATACAATCTCTTTTCCTTAAATTATCTTGAATTCTTTTTTTGCAAGTATTTTCTTTTATTTCTCCTTATAGAAGTGACAGGAGTGTAAAGTGAATAAATCTGGGCTGATTGTTCCAAGCATCTTGAGGTGTCTAGGGGTATTCTCCAGTCTCAGGTACCTGAGTCCTTAGGCCATTAAGACACTTATTGGATCATGGACTCATATACATATATACTTTTAAAAATTTTTCTTTTTAATTAAGCATATCTCAGGTACATTTAACCATACAAAATAACAAATTGATTTCTAAAAAAAAATTACAGGATTTGTAACAATACTTTTATGCCTGTTGGTGTTCAACTAGGATTTAAGTATACACAAAAATTAAAGTGAATGTGTAATATACATACTTTTACTATTAAAAAATTGAAAACAAATCTACTTTTAAAGATTTCAAAGACAAAGAGACAACTATGACTATCTGCAAATATGCCTTCAAGTGAGATAAATGAGTTTTCACAAATGCTTTGATGCAAAAAATTGATTCAGTTATTTAGTTCCTCCTACATAGCTAACCTGAAATTCCTCATAACTTAGACATTGCTAAAATGCATAAAAATAAACCCTGGCAGTAATTCTTGGTTTAGGAAAAAAAAAAAAAAGAATTATGGCAATGCTCTAACAGTGGAGAAAATATTTTGACAACATTGTAGTTCAAATTGCTGCATGTGAAACTCACATCAGTTTTAGCTGTATTTTCATTCAAGGTGCTTGTCCCAGTTGTACTAAACTGATGTGATAATGCAAGGTTTATTCAGAACCTCACTGAGCAGCCAAAATCGTACACCACATACACTCACGTAACAGAAACCCTACTGCAAGGGCTCACAGAGCTTGGCATAGAGTTAAGGTCACTTCATATTTGAAAAAGAAATATGAATGCACTTCTGAATTGCAAGCATGGATGTGGAAGCCAGCACTTAAAAATCTGAGCTAAAGGAGTATACAAGGTAATACATTGCTACATGTAAATGTAAAGTTACATAACACTGAATCCATCTTTTGCAGTTTTACTCAAGCATAAGAAGTGAAGGTGTGCGAGCTGCCCAGAAAGCTGCTTTCCTCTAGTGCTCAAGGGAAATTCAACCCTGAGCATCTAAAAACTTGTCTACCAGAAGATAATTCAAGTCATTGCTGCACCATTTCCAGCAGGACTACCTCAATTAAAGAAATATATATATATATATATATATATATATAGCCATTAAAGGAAGCTATAAATCACATACATAAAATTGTAGCATTTATTTATACACTATATATGTTAAAGACAAAACACTAACATGGCCAAATTCAGTTTTCATTTCCATCATTGCAGACCTGTATTAACAGTGTCCATCAACTTAAAACCATCGGCCTTTTTGTCACATAGCGAGCTACCTAGATCACCCCAGCTGCTATTTCAGCTTTCTCAAATACCAGTTAGAACCTAAAAAAAAAAAAAAAAAGCTTTAATATGTCTTTTTTTAATATATCTTCTTTAATATATCTTTCAAATCTGTTTGGGGAAATCTAGATGATTGCAGAAGTAGCCAAAAAACCCAACAAAAAACCCAAACAAAACAAAATTTAAAAAGCTACTCAAAATAACATAGAGTATATATAAATTTCAGGGCAAGCAATGGCTACAATAGGACTGGGGAGTGTATGAATTCCATTCCATGACCAGACATAGTCTGTAGACCACCTACACACAAAATTTTGGGCAAAGTCAACTGTACCAGAGCACTAAAATGTCTTATCACAAACCTCCCTAGCCCTATATTTTAAACCAGTAGATGACCTTTTAGCAACCTTAGTGCACCCCAGCCAGAACCATGAAGGACTACAAAGGCATCCTTTTGACTGTAACATTCATGTTAAAACAGGATACTTGAAATAGCCTCTTACCAGAATGTGGAAAAAGGGGGTTTTTTTCAAAAGAATTTGACACCACTGAGCATAGCCTAGAAGTGTTGGGTAGGTTCAGGGTATTTCATACTTAAAAAATTAGTAAAGAAAAAAACTCCTACCAAAAAATTATATTACTGTCAACACTTTTTTATAAAGGTTGTCACTGCCTATGTGAGACAAAAACACTTGAATATGGGATGCATATGTGCAACTAATTGCCAGACAACATGGTAAGATGGATTCAAAAGATAATGCAATTTCATCCGCTGTAATTGAACCATTGTATTAGAGAGGATGGCACGCACCTCTGGATGAACTTGGATTAACACATGGCTCAAATCCACATGCCCAACTGTCACCCTAATTTGATATTAACTGGTGCACAAAGCAAAACTGAATATCGTACAATATACCATGTGAACTGAGCTTGACCCAATACTCTTGTGGAAAAATCTCAGTAATTTTCTTTTTAAAATATTAAGTAGGCATGACGAAATGGAGCAAATAGATTTAGCTGATATTGTACCAGCACAAATAACTGTAACTGGATTACAGCAATGTTGGACATACACCAAAAATAAATGCTGAGAATAGTTTGCTTCAGGCAAAAATGTGCATATGGGAAAGAAAAAGTGCATATGGGAAACAAAAATTATTAATAGAGTTCTGAAAGGGAAGCTAGAATCATGGGCAAAGATGATTTAGATGTAGTAACAGATTTTTCCCTCCAACCAAGAATGCAATGTTATGCAACCATAAAAAAATACAGAATAAAAGAAGAATAATAAATGTGGACTGGACCAACTTATTAGAAATCCTAAATTTCCATAAATACTTTTCTTGAAGGAAAAATTATATGAACAATTACTAACACAATAGCAAAAATACTGAAATAAGTCAATTTCTTTGCAAGTTTTTGTTTGCTGGGTTGGTTACTGAAATGCAATCTTGTATAGAAATAATATTCTCTGTGGTGACATGGGCTAGAAGGAGTGGTTGTGATTAGTCCAAGATTAGGCCAGGAGCCAACTGATGTGGCATAACTCACTGTTATCATGGTGTACCTAGGAAGTCTTGGACAAATGATTTGATACACATAACTATTCATATGCAAAATGAAAACAAACCCCACTTCATTTAATCAAACTAGAACATAATGGGTGGGGAAAGACAGCTGAAAAAAAACAACACAGCTTCTCTTTCAGGTCTGTCTACTCCTCTCTTCTTCTAGGTATTCAAGAAGCATGCAGGACTACAACACCAAAAATAAAACAGTAGAAGGAGAAAAATATAATAAAATATGGCTATTTTAAAAAGTCACCATTAAGGAAATTTCATTGGAAATTTATCAATGATTGTCAAGAGTAATATTTTGCTTACTAAAAAAAAAAAAAAAAGGAAAAAGTGTGATCCCCATATCCTTTAAACAACAGGATGGGGCCAGTGTTAGAGGTTTTGCAGAAAAATACCAGCACAGCACTGAGACACAGCTGCCTGCTCAGTGTATCTGTCTGCACGATCAAGGGCATGGTCTTTTCATTTTTATCAGAGGCTAGAAAAGCTTAAGGAGCTACAAACACAAACATATCCATTTTCAGTGTTAGCTGCATGTCCTAGGGTCAACATAAGGACAATCATTTAGAAATCAAGATCCAATGAAAGAGAAAAATGACAAGGGTTTGGAAGGGAATGATATCAAGAGAAGAAAACAACCCTCAGCTGGGAATATTAAGTCACAGTCAGTCATGTCAAAGCTGGTGGAGAACAGCACAGCAGGTTTACCAATTTCATATCCAAGTGAATCAAAGGATCATAAAATTTCACTGGAGTGAAATACAAGAGCATTTCCATTCCAATACAGGAACTTCCCTTACTGGACCTGCTATTTTCAGGTAGAGGTGTTGTGCTGGATTCAGCTGGAATACAGGCAATTTTCTTCACAGTGGCTGGTATAGGGCTGTGTTTTGGATTTGTGCTGAACACAGGGTTGATAATTTAGAGATATTTTTGTTATTGCTGAGCAGGGCTTACACAGAGCCAAGGCCTTTTTTCCTCCTCGTACTTCCATGATGGCAGGGGGGCTGGGGATGCACCTATTTACGACAGGTGGTTTTTGATTTAGAAAAAGAAATTCAACTACGCTGAGTCTCCATTCAGATAGCAACGTAAGCAGAAAAGTATACCACAAATACCCAGCATATATCCATAGAATAAATTATCAGGAGACTTACTACAGACACATTGCATACAGATAAGTGTACAGTGTGAATTGTGTAAAGGAAGAGGGCAATAAAACCAAGTTAGAATTTTTATTCCAATGCCGGCTATCCATGTAGAAAATAAAAAATGCCAATTAGCTGGCTCAGACATTCTTTTTTTAGGTGTAGTGCCTGTTACAATATCCTCTTTTTAACTTACTACTTCCCATTACAGTTATTTTGAAAGAACTTGAATTTATGAGCAGACAATGAGAAATTGTTTCTTCCACATGAAGCTATTTGTGTTATCTTCTTAATATATCTTTGAAGAGTTTGACACAGTTCTGTCACTGTTTTATTATGGGCCAGTTATAAGCTTCCACTGCAGATGAATGGAAAGCAGAAAGATGTGATCACACATCACAGCCAAAAAAAGACAAGGTTTAGAGCATACATTACCAAGAATTCAAGTTGCTAAGCTCCCTCTTCAGCCTTTGGAAAGCAAAGACTTAACAGACTAACATGAACTTCAGAACAAAAGCAAAACCATTTGATGGAGCATAACTGATTCAATATTAAAAGAATAACAAAAATCTGTCTTTTTTCTCTACAGTTCATGGCCACCCTTGAGACTTCATTTCAGTTGAAAACAGTATCTAAAAATATTTCCCAAACAGAAACATCCTAGCATGATTTTGTAAAGGAATTACATACAGGTCAATGTGCTGTGTACGTAAATAACAAAGACAGTCCCTGAATCAAGAAAGGGTGATACAGAAGCAAGTTGAATTGCTGATGGCTCTATAATGAAAAGAGCTTTACCCATATACACAGTTGCTCTAAACTGTCTTCATTACTTGGAAGAGTAAAACCAATCTATTTGCATTATTTGGAGCATCTATACCATTACATTTTATCTACACCAGGTGACCTCAAAGGCTGAACCCATTGCTCTTTGCTTCGATACAGAAGTTTTTGAGCTTAATGCAGGATGGACAGGGTAGAATTCTAGAGTCAGTGTTGTACAGTAGGTCAACCCAGCCACAATTCTCAGGCTAGCACTGCACAAATAAATGAAAGCAAGCTAATGGCTAAGGTAAAAAGTAGTTTCTCTGCATAAATGAATGTAAACACAGCCTGCTTCATAGCTACTTAGTTTTAGGAAGAGAAGATCTAATTGTAAGGATGACTTTTTTTTTTAACATAAAAATCCAGGAAAGAAACTCTTGGTTACAAAACACATGAGTTCTCCTGGAACCACTTGCTCTGTGAGGAAAATAATCTGTTTTATATAACAGGACCACAAGGAAAGCACATTAGTGTCTGAAGGAATAAGTTACTAACTAGAGCAGAGTAGGGGAGGAGAGAATCTCCTCCCTTGCCCTGCTGGCCACATTGCTTTGGATGCAGCCCAGGACATGGTTGACTTTCTGGGCTGTAAGTGCACCTTGCTGGGACATGTTGTGCTTCTCATCCACCAGCACCTCTGAATATTTCTCCCCAGGACTGCTCTCAGTCCCTATTCTCCTCCCAGCCTGTATTGATACTTGGGATTGTCACAACCCAGGTGCAGAACCTTTCACTTGGCCTTGATGAACTTCAAGAATTTACAGACCAACTGCCCAATCCTGTCAAAGTCCCTCTGGCAACCCTTCCCTCCAGCATGACTACCACACCACACAGCTTGGAGTCACCAACAAATTTGCTGATGGTGCATTTGAATCCTCTGGCCATGTCACCAACAAAAGATGTTGCTAAAGACTGACCCTTGAAGACACCACTTGTCACTGGTCTCCACTTGGACATTGACCACAACTCTTTGAGTGTGAAGTGCCAGTCAACTCCTTATCCAGTGAGTGTTCATCTGTCAAACCCACATCTCTCCAGTTTAGAGAAAACGTTACAGGATATAAGGATATAAGGATATAGGGTAGAAGACAAGGCTGATTTCATAGAACTATGGTCTACATTCCTAAAGGAGTTGTAAGAGCAAACCAAAGAACAGTTGAGTAGTCATGTACTGAAAATTCATATTGCGATGCTTTTGTTTCACTTTGCATCATTTATTAAAACCAATTCCAACGTTTAGCTAAAAAAAGCTGCTCTTCAGTCAAATAGCTCTTGCTCTGAGAAACATTTGCCTGAGTTACTTTCAACTTCCATCTCCTTTCATCCATTTATTTCTATTCTCTAATTTTATTTCAAATCATTCTTTATCCCTCTCAGTAATCATTAATTTCAAATGAAAGGTTCCCAGGGTTTGTTAGTCTGTTTATTCAGTCTATTAACTAGTCTCTCATAGGTCAGCTCCATTGCATAAGCATTCCACTTATTTCTTCCAACTTTATCCAGTCTAAAGAGGATTAGACCTTTGCAGGTTTTTGTGACAGCAAGCTGTTAGTGACAGGTTAGTGACCAGAACACTATGACAAAAACAAACCAAAACAAAACCAAACAAAATGACTAGCCCCTGGAACACTGATAATAAGTTTATAAAAACAGTCCACACACCTGGGGTCCTTACAAGACCATTCTTAGCAAGCTATATTAAATTCCTTAATGTCCTGGAGTATGTCAGGATTAATTTAAGAGAACCTTTGTGCAATTAAAAATTTGTTTTTACGTCACTTGTTACACCTTAAAACTCAATCTCTTTATCATTCAGTTAACAATATGGCTTTGGCACCATGCTGAGCTATAGTATTTCTTACCCCCTTTTTATACACCTTAGAATTTGTGTTCAGTTTGCTTTCACTTACATTAGATTACATCATTCCTATGCAGATTGCAGCAATACTCCATGGCTTTTCCTCTCTGCACTGTTTCTTAGAAGTATGATGCACCAATATCTTCATGTATACAAAGGATTTCATTCTATCTACATAAGTCATTTATATATACATGGTACTTGAATTCCATAAACAGAATAATATTAGCTGTCTCAAAGAAAGAAATGGATATTGTAAGCAATTAATATAGTAAAAATTAATATAGTAAAAAATTAATATAGTAAAAAAGAAATGCTCCTCTGAAGTGCATTGTTAATTCATGGAAATTGGTCACTAGATAAGACAAAGCTTAAATTGGCAGCCTTGTTGGAAGTTTTGGTTATAATTCTTCTATTATATATATATAGATATAGCTCAATAGATTAAAAAAATAAGTAAATAAACATGGATTGGATGGTAGCAGGAGAAATAAATAGTGACACTGGCAGATAACTCTGGAAGAGTGGACAGCACTTTTCCTGAATTTTGTCTCAGTACCACCAAACACAGTGCATGAGTCTTTATTAAAATAAAATTTCACATGAATATGAAAGTATATTTTTAACTAGTTCATGATGACACTTTCATCTACCATTTCAATCAGACATAATTTTGTTCCCTTATGAGTAATGTCTGATTAGTGAATTGCTTTTATGCCAAAATAACTGTTTCTAAATAAGTTCTTAAATAGATATAATGATTGCAAAAAATTACAACAGGAAAAAAAGAGAGCATTTATCAACAACTGTGTTCCAGATTACTTTCAGCTCATGAATGTAGTGACTTGTGAAGGCAATACAGAAAGTTTTAGATGAAGAGTTCAATGAAAATTTATCATTAGGGAGCAATAAGGAGCTATTACTTATTTAGGGCTTCTCAGAAAGTATTTTGGAGTAGTGAAACTGAGCATACAGTGTTATTTAGAGTAAAAGCTATTCTGTAGAAAGAGAGCTACTGGTTTGCTGCTGAAGTTAAAATTGGAGCTGGACATGAAGGGTAACAAGAAAGGTAGGTACATACGTACACCATAGGTACACAAGGAAGACCAAGAGAAATGTGGGAATGTAGTGACAAAGACATGGAAAAGCCTCTGCTGTGAAGTGACTTTGCCTTCTCAGTATTTATAGGCAAGGTCTGCTCTCCAGCCTCCCTAGACCCTGCAATGACCAGTAGAGTCCAGGGCTGGAAGTGCTACCCACAACACAAGAATATGAAGCTGGAGACCACTTAAGGAAATTGGATGCACAAAAGTCCATGGAACTGGATGGGAGGCATCCAAAAGTGCTTAGGAAGCTTGAAAACATTGTAGTCAAACCTCTCTCATTGAAAGACTGTGGTGTCAGGAGGAGTCTTGATAACTGAAAAATGCAAATATTACATCCATCTTTAAGAAGGGTAAGAGGAGGATCTGGAGAACTAAAAGATGGTCTTCCTAATTTAGTCTGTGGGATGGTTACAGAACAAATTAAAACAAAAGGTTCACAGTTCACAAATTGGAGGGAGCTGTTGATGTACTGATAGGCATCTCTGTCATTCATAGGAATCTTGACAGGTTGGGGAAGTACACTTGAATAATCTTCATGAAGTTCAAGGAAGGAAATATGAAGTCTGGCACCTTGGGAGAAGTAATCCCATGCAACAGAACTGGTTGGGGACCGACTGGCTGGAAGCAGGATTGCAGAGAAGAAGCTGAGGGCCTGATGGACAAGTTGAACAGGAATCAGCAGTGTGTCCTTACGGCAGTTAAGGTAAACCATACTGTGGTCTGCATTAGGAGTATAGAACGGACATCAAGGAAAGTGACTCTGCTGAGTATTATGAAAACACCTCTGAAGTAATGTGTCTCTTTTGGGCTACTCAGAAAAAGAGAGATGAACGAACTGAAGTGAGTCAAGTGAAGAGGGTCAGCGGGCTGGAGCATGTGATGTCATTTGGGCCAGAAAAGGTGCTAAGGGGAAAATCCAGCTGACCATCTTCTTAAATGGATGGTTAGAGAGAAGCCAAACTTCAGAGCAAAAGGCAAGGGCCAATTAACACAAGCTGCAGAAATGGAAATGCGACTAGATGTTAGAGAAAAAAAAAATACCATGAATGTGATCAGGAACAGGTTTCCCAGGTTTATTGAAACCACTAATGCTTATAGAAGTGCTACAAGTGCTTCCTTTGCTTGACAAATGTCCCCTAGTGTAGAGCACACCTTTTGATGTTTGACTGATCAGTCAGTCTTTGGTGTCTCTGCTTGAAACACCCAGGAAGTATAAACCACATGACAAAACTACCTTAATGTAAATGAAGCTAATTGCTTGGTAGAAGGGACAATTGTTTCATATTTCCAAAACTAACTAGAGTCAGCTCAGTCTTGTTTACCTGATTGTTTCCTCCCAACTGCTTTTAAAATAATACTAACTGCAGATCTTGGCAGGTGAAGACTAACTATTTCAGTCTGGAAAATTCACGCTATCTGCCAACAAGCAGAATGTGAGAAAACTGAAGAAATTATAAAAAAACAATCCAAAATAAATCAGCTTCATACTCATTATCCTAGGACATCCAACATGGCAAAAGGGAATGCTAAATTGCATTAAATACTAATGGTCTGTTCTCTTTCAGAAAAGAAATAATACATTTGTTGTCAACAACTTTTGGCAGCTGTTAGTATATTGTCATGGGATTAGGTGTTTGAAGTTTGTAGACAAAGTATCTGTTTGACAGAGTGGAAGGTTTAATTGCAAGTTTTCTAAATTCTTTATTCTTTGAGAGTGGTTTGCAGGACAATGCACCTATAACCAACAACTTAAAACCAACAGGGGTATCGGGGCCCTGAGGGCACTGTGAGGCTGATTGTCCCTGTCCACCTCCCCATGTGTTACCTTCCCGCCCAGACCCCATTTCAGCCCAGTCTGGGGCCACCAGTCCCAGCTCCAGGACTGCCATGCAGTATGTGGTCTCCAGCTGCACTACAGGTATGCTCTGCCCAGTCATGGCCATGGCTCAAATTTAAGGCATCAGGGAATCAAATGCACAAACACAGCTCCTGGAGGACCTGCTGTTAAGGAAACTTCCCTGTCCAACCATACAAAAGTGACTCACACAGTCACACTCATTCCACCTGAGCTGAAACCTTTGCAGCAACACACCCCAGCCGCACCAGGTTACCTTACCAGTTACCAGGTTTCCCATTGCAGTATCCAGATATGCAGTTATCCAGATCCTTAAAACAATTTAATCTTGGTGCAATAACTTAGTGTAGTAAATAACAACAGCCTGAGCTGGTGCCTCTGAGGAAGGACCCTGAACAAAGCAGCCCCCGGGCTTTTACCCCTCACAGTCTAAATGCCGGAAAATCTGGAGTTACCGGCTCCTGCTGTGTCCAGTCATCTGGATGGGCCACGGGTGCCCTTTGTTATGTGAAGGCTGGGCTGTTCACAGCCTCTTGGCTCAGGTTCCTGCCTCCAGAGCTCAACCTGCAGCTCCATCAGGAGCTCCGCACCAAGCTCCCTGCACTGACTGTGTCTCTCAATGCTGCTCCTGTGTGTTCTGTGACATTTGAGGACACACATGCATACTTGTGAGTTACAAACTTTGTGTTCCAAGTTGAAAGTAACCCAGCTGGATTTAGAAAATATTCAGAGATTTTTATCTCCTCACAGCAAAATAATCCACAAAACTTTTACAGGCATAAAATCATTTATGTTATAACTGGAATTTTGGCAGCAAGATTCAAAAACCAATTATCTACATAAAGCCATGCAAGTAACTTCTCTATTCAATGTCTTCTGTGACCTTCAGTTATCTTCATTATTTTTCTCTTCTAAGACATTTGAAATTCACTTTTCTTTGGATAGAAATCTTTTGTAAAGATCTGTCAGCAGTGTTTTGCCAATATATATATGTATTTGCCATCCCAAATTAATCTACATACCCAATTAAAACAGAGGTTCATACTAAATCAATATTAGAAGTTAATATTTTGACCTTACTGCAATAGGCTGTCTTCTGCTTCAGCTAACACAAAATACACACCATGACTCAGATTTTATTTGATTTGACCTCTTCAAAAAAGGAAAGCAAAATAAAAGCTGTATTTAGAAATCTACTGGAAGTAGGATGTCATTTTCCACAGCAGCCCATGTATTGAGACACTCACCCAAGGTAAGGTGTCCATGGAGTCTAACAGGCAGTCTTGAGCTTACTCTGGATGTCACTCAACAGATTCACAAGATCAACAGATCTTGACCTAAAAACAAGCCTTTACACACTTCAGAGTACCTTGGTCCAGTATACTCACCAAGGTGTCCATCATAAACAGACAATCCCAGCCAACAGTGATGAGACCCTCTGTGGTGGGATGCCTGTCCTCAAAGAGAAGTGGCTACAGCACAGCCAAAAAAAAAAAGACCTTGCCATTAGTAAGAAAAGCCTGACAGTGAGTGCAGGATATCTTGCCTAAGCTCATCTTAGCTGATTTTAGCTTGGTTAGTAATGATAGCAATAGCTTAACAATCAGGTACTTATTCTCTGAACCCGATCTAGATTAATTTTGGCTGATAACAATTCATTATGGATGGAATTGCCTGCCACTCTAACTTAAATGTGTCATGGAAGAGAGCAGATGGATACCAGAGCTCTCAGACTATGAATATGAATCCTAAATAAAGAAATAAATAAAAACCAAGGCTTGATGATGATCCTTGTCACTTCTAAACTAAAGCTGAAAACATTTGACATTGATTCCCCCATTTTCAAACACATACCTTCGACAATCTGAGTCCTACCCTAATCACTTTGCTAAAAGGTAGACTGAAAGTTGTTTCCTGTTCTTCCTTTTTCTGAGCATCAAAACACAGACGAATAAATACTGCAAGATACACTTTGTTTTTTGACAGAAAAAAAAAAAAGAACAAAATACAAACATTATGTTGATTCATCAATTCCATGACATTTACTTTGAACTTCACCTTCAAACTGAAGTGACCAACCTGACTCTTCCTCACTATAAAATGAGAAATTGTTGAGCACACATCTTTGTTTTCCATGTGTCAACGTGGACAGTTAATTAACATATGGGATGTGTTACTGTCTGCTTTTCTTAAACCTCTCCCTGTGAGATGAACTGAGCCACCCCCAAAACCTTTTCTAGATTAGAAACCATTCAGCAAAATCTACTGAAATTAGATTTTGGACTGTCAAAAATAAGTTTTCTTTTAGCCTCCTAGTGACCAACCAAACAAAAGAGCTTCAGCTGAGCTGCCGTGCTTTTCTGTTTACTGCTGTCAGCAACCCAAGGACAGTGCGCATGGTTTCATGTAGACCCAGTTCACAGAATCATGGTATAGTTGGGGTGGAAAGGAACCAGCGCTAAACAGAGGGGAAATATCACCTCCCTCAACCTGCTGGCTCAGCTCAGTGTGGCCAAGGGGACTCTTGGCCTCTTGTGCTGCAAGGGAAGGTTCATGGTCAACTTGGTGCTCACCGGGACCACCTGTTCCATCTCTGTAGCCAATTAATGAACAACTTTCACCCCCATGCAACTCCTTGAATAACTTCATGGCAGATCTCTGCTCTCAGTGTGGGTCCAGCATGGAAGTAAGAAATGGCTAGATAGGATTTGACTGACTGATTAGGGTATTCATCCATTGAGGGAAGGAACTGGGTGCCAGTGTAGCTTAGAACGAAGTATTATTTTATAAATCTCATTTGCAATGTTCAAATCTCTTTGCTCTGACTGTCAAAAATCTGGAAAACTGTGAAAAATTAAACCTACAAGTCTGGAACACTTTGGGAATGGTGTATATCTGGACACACGAAAGAATTTTCATAGTAGGGCCTTAATAGCCAGTTCCAGTCTTTACAAAAGGGGTTAGAGAGAGAACCTTGCTTCTCAGTGACCTAGAGGGCTCAGCATAAACCAGTGGGCTCAAACACAGCAAAAAGATGAATAAATAGCACATGAGTTTTTGTTTCAGACTCTGATATTTTAATTGAACTAACCTGTAAGAAAAATTCTCACCACATTCACCCGGTAGGCAGCACTGCCAATGTGGCAATTATTTTCAATTACATTTTTTTTCCTCACAAAAGCTATCAATTCACCTGTAAAATGTAAATATATCACACCATTCAAAAGGCAATCATTCAGACCCAATTAAGTTTCAATCCTGAAAAGTAATTAATTTAATCTCATAGTTTAAATCTAGAAGCTTGGTGGTACATTACACCCCCCTTGGTCAATTTATAATAAACAAAATTCATTCATTGAGGAAAAGTCCCTATGTGCTCTGACTTTAACCCTATCTCACAAATGGCTAAGTGACACAATGACCAGAACAAAACTGGGCTGGACACTGAACAATGCACTGATCTATACCTTAGCATGTATGCACTGCACTGGGTATGACTGATCAGAAGATACAGAGAATTAAAGCTCTGTCACCCTCCCCATATGCAAATAAACACCATATTTAAACAGTCAAAAGCAGTTCAGAATCTGGATCTTAGTATTCCCATCTTTATTACAGTCACATTTCTACTTCTAGAGGCAGATCCTATCAGATTCTAAATCATTCTGATTATGGTAATTTCCATATATTTTACTAGACCTTTTGCAATTCTTTAGTTATTGATGTTAACTGCAAAAAGAATAATCCCCCATTTCTCCAGTAATGAACCATGATTATCTCCCCAGACCCGGAGGGTGGCTTTGAAAAGAATGTTAGTTATCTCTAACGGATATATGTAAACAGATGTTATATTTGTCATCTAAATAAACTTTGCAGAATGATCATTAAAGTCACTTACCCATATGGAACGTCATATGTACCTACTGTTTAACTGGGCAAAGCATATTTCTTGGTCTGAAGAAAATGTATAATTTGTGGTATCTTAGAAACAGCAAGGAACACGAATTTTTTCTATTCTCCTTTGGAATTAAGTTAGGGTTATCTGGATGAAACTGTTTTCAAGATTCCTGTCTCATCTGCAGCACAAGAGAGAGTGTGTACAGAGAATCAAGATCTTATGGATGAAGTAACTTACTTATTCCGGTGACTGCTGGCTTCAACCAGCTCTTCTGCCAGAGTGCCAAAGTGTTTCCATGTTTCACTAGGGAAGCCATTTAAAATAACATTATCACCTGTGGCCATTGCATATGCCTATTTTCCTCACTATTGAAGTTGAAAGCTTTGGGTCTAATTTGCAACAAGATCAAAAAAAACCACCAAAAAATGCATCTGATGTCAGCACAAATTTTCTCATACACTTCACCTGCTTTACGAGGCTGAGAAAATCCTGAATAATCAAGCATGAATAAATCGACTATCCAAAATTAGTGTGAAAGTGACTTTAGGTTTTCAGTTTGGGGTTTTTTGTTTGTTTGGTCTTATTTCCCTGTGCTCTAATTTGCCCTAGAGTTTGTTATCTGAGTGATGATGTTTCCCCTCTCCCCTCCTGGTTCCCAGCTGCACTTTCCTTATCCTGTCTTTTGCAGAACCCATGAAGACAGATGGATTCATATAACTACTAATGACCAGTTTCAAAGCTAGTCAGATGAAAAAATGTGGCTGTGTTAACACAGAGCTGTTCCCAAACTAATACAGCCTGTTTCTCAGTCAGGCTTATTATACTGGGGCGTAGAACAGAATGACTCTGTGCTTTCATTTCCAATAAACATACACATCCAAGGATGGAGTGACTTGTTATGGCAAAAGACTGACTTCATCTTGAAGCTAATCATGCTTAATCCCTGAGAAAATAATACCCATGCACTTTGGTTAGCAGTAGGCGCAGTAAGAACCTTCAGCATGTGCAAGAAAAAATAGCTCTTTGAAGACTTAATTATTATCTCTAGCAAATATATGGAGAGCCTTTGCAAATTTTGGATTGTAACTCAGCCAAATTTGTTTGCATTTTCAAAAGCACGACCATTAGTGAAAATAATCTGGCTCTTCTAGAAGTGCTGGAATGTCAGGAATACAGAATTATCAGTCCATAAATGACTAAAATGTTACGGATAAAAAAATGCTTAGATCAGTTAGCCTGAGGCACAAACAGAACATTGAAAATTTTAGTTTAACATTTAAAATTTTTGAAGTTACACACTGAGAAACGTTTGGACAGACAGAATCAAACCATCCTAATAGTAACAGATGTTATCAGTTCTGCCCACCTTTTTTGGTTTTGGCTGAGCTAGAGTTAATTTTCTTCAAAGTAGCTGGTACAGGGCTGTGTTTTGGATTTCTGCTGGAAACAGTGTTGACAACAGGGATGGTTTCACTACTGCTGAGCAGTGCTCACATGGAGCTGAGGTCTTTTCTGCTCCTCACCCTACCCCACCAACGAGGGGGCTGGGGGTGCACAAGGAGTTGGGAGGGGACACAGCCGGGACAGCTGATCCCAACTGACCACAGGGATATTCCAGACCAAAGGGTTTCATGCTCGGCAGATAAAGTCAAGGGAGAAGAAGGAAGTGGGGGACATTTGGAGTGATGATGCTTTTCTTCCCAAGTTCCCATTACATGTGATGGAGCCCTGCTGTCCTGGGGATGGCTGAACATCTCCCTGCACATGGGAAGTCGTGTATGAATTCCTTGTTTTGCTTTGCTTGCACAAGAAGTGTTTGATTTACCTGCTAAACCATCAATATTTCAACCCACAAGTTTTCTGACTTTGACTCTTCCAGTTCTCTCCCCAGTCCCACTGAGGGGAGGGAGTGAGTGGCTGTGTGGGGCTGAGCTGCTGACTGGGGTTAAACCATGGCAATATCACACTCAGCTGTGATAGCTATGATGTAATAATTATAATTACATCCTCCAGTTAAGTAACTTTGGTTTTTACTAAGTCTGTAATTTATCTCAACCAGACTTTTTCCTTGTTATATACTTAAACATTTCCTGTATAAAACTTTTTTTTTATTGTTATAGCATCAGTAATACAAAAAGAAATGTTGACTATTTTCTACATCCACTTGATTCAGATTCGCAGACAGTGCTGCATGAGGTACAGGTTCCTTTGTCCTCCTTGCAGCTGCTCCAACTGGTTCTGCTCTCTTCCACCTTCACCTTTCCCTTCTTCACTCTCCACATCTGTTTGTTTCAGCCTCTAGTACTCAATCTTCTGATTATACTTCCATTCCCTTGGCTGAGACATTGTGACACATTTTATCGGGTTTTTAATATTATAAGTATTTCTGTCATAAAAGAAAGGTACTTCCAAGCCTTCTCCTTCTTCTTGCTTTTATTTAGATATTTCAGGTACCAAGAAATACATTTTCAGACCTTCACCAAGAGATTCTCTAATGAAAATTGTTAGCAGTTCTGTTACAAAATGCTTAAGCATCCACCTGAGAGTTGATAAACATATTAAAAAGAAGATATGCTAGCCAAGACACTTTCAAGTACAGCTTGAATGGTGTTGTAAAGGAGAAACCAGCCACCAGTGTACCTATGAGTGGATCTAGCAAATTCAAGTTAATTAATTTTTGTACTTCATTAAAGAAACCAGGATTCACAATTTAATGGACCTTGGATTTTACTTCTCATCCCTGTCCTGTGACAGTCCAAAGTATCTTAATGACAGTATCGGCCAAATTAGCACAGACTTTCAGTCACTATATGCTTGTCGAAATTAAAAGTAATAAGATTAAGTACATAATAATGAAAACAGCAAATAAATTAACATGGATTAAATGTAAACCTCATTACTCCTTTTAGAGCTTTTAAAATATGACTTTTTTTGAAGGATACCTTCAAACAAAGGATGGCGATCATTAAGTACACATTATCAAATACCCTTAGAATCACAGAATCCTATAATGGTTTAGGATGAAAGGGACTAACTAGATCATCTAGTTCCAACCCCTCTGCCATGGGCAGGGAACCTTCCCCTGGACCAGGTTGATCAAAGGCCTGTTCAACCTGGCCTTGAACACTACCAGGAATGTGGCATCCTCAGCTTCTCTACACAAACTGTTCTAGTGCCTCACCACCTTGATAATGAAGAATTTCCTCTTAATATGTAATCCAAGTCTGCCCTCTTTCTTTTAAAGCCATTACCTCTTGTCTTACCAGAACAGGCCCAGCCAAAAACTTTGTTTCTATCTTTCTTATAGGCTCCTTTTTGGTACTGGAAGACTGGAAGGTCTCCCTGGAGCCTTCTCTTTTCTGGTATGAACAGCTTCAAGTGTCTTAGGCTGTCCTCACTAGAGAGATGCTCCAGCCATCTCAGCATCCTCATAGCCTTCTCCACACTTGCTCCAACACGTCTGCATCCTTCTTTGGTGGGCGTCCCACACTTGGACACAGCACTCCAGGCAAGGGTCTCACAAGAGCAGAGCAGAGATGCAGAGTCCTCCCCTCGCCCTGCTGCCCACACTGTTCTGGATGCTGCCCAGGACACAACTGGCTTTCTGGGCTGTGAGTGTGCATTGCTGGGTCATGTTGAGCTTCTTATCCACCAGCACGCCCAAATGCTTCTCAGGACTGATCTCAATCCCAATTCTCCTCCCAGCCTGTATAGATAGTTGGGATTGCCTCAATCCATGTGCAAATCCTTTCACTTGGTCTTGTTGAACTTCATGAGGTTCATGCAGTTTGCCCCTGAACTCCTTGTTCATCCATTCAGACCTCCAGGCATTTGTGCCTGACTTCGTCTGTGTTGGTATGTGTCATTCCTGAACTTGGAGGAAGTGATCCTTGAGTATCAACCAGCTCTCTTGGGCCCCTCCTCTCTCCTCCTCTTATCCCATGGTATGCTACCAAGCAGAACCCTGAGGAGACCAAAGCCTGCTCTCCTGAAGTCCAGGGTAGTGACCTTGCTGTGTGTCCTCCTCGTTCAAAGTTCTTGAACTCCTCCATTTCCTGATCACTGCAGCCCTTGAGCTTCATATTCCCCACCTTCCTGCAGCGGTTCAGAACAGCACCTCTCCTCATTGGTTCATCTACCATTTGGAGAAGGAAGTTGCCATTAATGCCTTCCAGCAATTTCCTGGAATGGTAATGCCCTGCTGTGTTGCCCCTCCTACAGATATCAAGGTGGTTGAAGTCCCCCACGAGGCCTGTGAATCTGAGACTGATCTGCTGTCTGTAGAGAGAGACTCATCTGCTTTGTATTCCTGTTTGGATGGCCTGTAGCAGACCCCCACGATGATGTCACCTGTCCCTGCCCTCCCTTTAATCCTGACCTGCAAGCTCATGGTCTCCTCCTCAGCCATCCCCGGGCAGAGCTCCGTGTGCTCCAGCTGGTGAGGGGCACTGAGCAGAAGGGTAACCATGTAACTCATTCTAAGATAAACAGATGAGCCCATGCTATCCTAACTGGTACACTTGACTGATGATAATTTTTCCCCGTACTGAATACTCTTAATGACAACATCAGATTTCAATTAGTTGTGCTGTTAGTACCAAACAAAAAAAAATAAATAAGGGTATATGGGTTTCCAAACAAAGAGCCATTTCATTTAGTGAGTCTGTACTGGAGAAGTCTCTGCAGTAGTTAGTAGGTGTTAAGAGCTGAACTTCAACTAATATAGAACAAAACAAGAGATGAAAGTCTGTGTTGTGCCTCAGAGATTTTCTACATAGCTCAGGCATCATTAAAAGGAGTTACTGGTGAAAGCTGAAGCACAATAATTGCCTGCCACTGCCTCCTTGAGTCATTCTGCCCTGAGTGCCTTTGTGCATCCAGGTTAAACCCCACTGCCAAGGGCAAACTGCAGAAGGGCACAGAGAAGGCGGCATGACGTTGTTCTTGTACGGAGCCAAGCGCTCTGCAGGAGCTACTTTGGGCTGTTTCCCAGTTCTTTGAGACACAATTAATGAGGCCAAGACGTAGCTTCAGTCAAAGTGCACCTCTCTCATAGCAGAGCCCTTGCTACAGCAAAAACCCTCACAAGGTGCAGGAATATCCTATGGACAAGTGACCCTGCATGCAGGACCTGAATCCCACAGGGATGCCGAGTGTGTGATAACATACTCCAATACACCAGTCCCTCCAACAGCCCTGCTTCCAGCAAGATTCCTTATGCCACCATTGGCAAGCATCCCCAACACTAGGA
>VZRQ01003128.1:1314212-1380512 GCA_013397975.1 Machaerirhynchus nigripectus | reverse complement strand
ATTAAAAAAATAAATATTTGGTAGTCTATAGTGAAACCAGTCAAGTAAAACAATGGGCCCTGGTAAGTTGTGACCCTCTGTTTATACACTGCTAAAAGCTTCTATTTAAAAGACACAGTAGCCAGTGTTAATTGTTTTAATTACAAAATGCAAGTAGAATACAAAAGCTGGAGCTGACTTCATCATTGCAAAGAGCATTACATTTAGATGAGTGATGAACAATTATAGCAAATTGCTTCAAGGATGACATAATCTGGTGGAAAAATGGGGCGAAGAGAGAAAAAAATCCCCCAATTTCTATGCTTCACCTCAAAACATTTTCAGTGGCCTACAGTGTTATTTCTCTCTAAAAACAGTCCCATTTCCCATTTCCCACTTCTTCTCTCAACCAGGTCTTGTGTGCAAGTTGAAAAGAAACAGCATGAAAAATATTTCAGCCAACATTCGCCCTCTGTCAAACCAAGTGCAGTGACTACAGAAGCCACGAGATGGCACATGGTTTGTGCCCCGATTCTCACAGCATAAACAAAAGCTTGGGTTAGGAATCAGAAGGATGAGTTACTACAGCTTTATTAGTTTCACTGTCTTTGTAACAACAACATTTTCTGCTTCGTGAGTGCAAAATCTAAGACTTTAATTGTTGCAACTACTGAAGTTTCAGGAAAAAAATATACTTCAAGGGCATTAATCCCACCTCCAGAAAGTATTCACATACCATGGCAGTGAAATATATTGCTTTTACCTAAAAACCCACTGCAGTGTGCTCACAGACCTATTTTGGTTAATCTAATCTTACTACAGCAAACAAAACAGATTTGTAAAACTATCTCAATGAGCAAAACACTAACACAACATGCAAATTTCAGTGAATATAGCCTATAACTTGCTTCCAATCCCTCAAATTCTTTCATCAAATGCATTCACCACCAAGGCAATATTTAGGAATCCTATACATCTGCATTATTCCTACAGCATTATTTATTAATGCTTTATGAACCCATTTCCTTCTCCATGGAAATTATGTGAAATATGGCAAGTGATACGAACAACTCCATGGAAGCTCTACAGAAGCAAAAACAGTCATGGTCATTCCCATGACTTCATCCCCAAGTCCTGCTCATATTTACTGAATAATTGTATTCCATGAAAGTTTTCAGGGTTTGCTCTAGTGTTTTATTCCACATTGGAAGGAAAAAGGCATCTCTTATCCAGCAGGGGTGAGGTAGTGGGAAGCAAGACAGTGACTGCTTTCTACTTTAGTACATCTCTGTGATTGTTTTTGTTCTCCTTAATAGGAACTCCTCCTTCAGCCTTTCTAAACACACTTTCTGGCATCAGCACTTTGGTATCATATTTGTTCCAGTTTCAGACACTGAAAACTGTGTCCTGGAGAAGACATATATGATAAATTTTAAAGTAAATACCAGCTTTGCTTCTGCCATAGTTCACACAAGACCAGAATGTCCAGCAAGGCATTCTTTTGGATTAATAGACATTGACTTTTAAGTTTCAAATGTCTCCTCTGAGTATTTTACAGGCTAATTTTACTTTTAATGTGAACAGTATAATTATGAAAAGTATCTATAAACTCCTTTCAAGTGATCTAGCAAAGCAATACTCCAGCTTCCTTAATAAAACCTCTTTGAGCTGCAGTGTTTCTAGGTTTCAAATATTAAAGCTACATTTTATGTGGTGCTTATCTACCACAGTGACAGAATTCTAAAAGATGGTTTCCAATTCAATTCACAGTAGTCCCATCAACTGGTTATTGATATTCCTAAGCTTGTGCAAAATTATATGTTTTCTTTCCAGTCTGGGAATATTTCCCTGTTTTGGATTTTATTAAACATAATAATCTTATAAGCTAAATTTGTCTTTCGCAAGTCAGGCTGCAGTCATATACTAGAGAAGAGATTAATGAGATGAAACACACTGTTCTTCAGCTTTACTCCTTTTGATCTCTTCAGTGGAACTCTTGCACCCTAAAAGGACAAGGTTTTCAAGAATCAATTCTTAAAGTCCAGCAGCAACTTGTATGTGATCAAGTGGTATGGGAATATATGTATTTAGAAAATCACTTGATGCACACTGTTCTCAATTACACAATTGCTCACTTCATTCTTAATGGCTAATCTTTTAACATAGGTCCATTGTAACACTGACTTACGTTCATTTAGTATAAAAGTAGTCCAGAAATAACGATATTACTAATCGTCTCAATGTAGTAGATTAAGACCAGTTATGAAAGGAATTGCAGGCTGCAGAACACAACTGCTTTATATGTGCAAAACAACGGAAACCTTCTTTTATTGTCTCTTGTTCTTTTCCCTTAAAACTCACCACTTTGGAACTTCAAAAAACAATACCAGAAGGCAAGACAAAGACAATGACAGCAGGGGAAGACTCAGGAAGAAGGGGAAGGAAGACTATATTTCTTTGCTTCAAGGGTTTGTATTGGCCATGAAAGATTTATGCAGTATAACAATTACAGATAGTTGTTTTCCTTCCCTATCTAATTAGAGTAAAATTGCATTAGGAAATTGAATACATTTTTTATTCTAGTCAATTCCATTATAAGGGACACTAGTGTTCAACAAACTGCAATAGCTAGAAGAAAATACCTACTACATTTGGCTGCATTCAAGCATAACTCCCATGAAGCAGCATCAAAACAGCAAAGAGTTTTGTACACAACTGGTGGCACAGCAAGCTGCCTGCAACCTACATGCAAAGGAAAATTCTTAATTCCCCCCTCTCTCTTAAAATTACATGCTGCAAAATATTTATAGCAGACAGTTGACACAAAATACGTGACACTCTTCATGGGGAATAGTGACCCCTCAGGCCAGCTAAGGACTAGAAAAGTGAACACAAAATATGACACGTACAGAGCACGTGTGAACTTTACCTCCAAATTACTACTATCATGATAGCATCTGTGAAAGAAGAAACCAATTTGTCAGTAAAAGGGTTCAGCAGAGACCTAATTTAGTCAATGAAGGACTTGCAAGGGTTCTCAGACTTCAAAGATCTTCAAACATCAGATATTGAACATGCACAGCAATAAAGGCATATAGAGAAAGTGAGAGGGGCTTCAAACCCATTCCAAAGCACAATTAATATCAGTCTCATTTGACTGTCAATATGAGACCAATTTCTCTTGCTCAGAGGCAAAAAAAAGGATACCTAAAAGGCCTCAATACCATGTTGGACAGGGTTTTGAGCAACCTGGTCTAGGGGAAGGTGCCACTGCCCACGGCAGGGAGGTTGGAACTAGATGATCTTTAAGGTCCCTTCTAACCCAACACATTCTATGATTTTGTGATACTAAGGCTGTTTCCAGGCTGAACTGAGGTTAGTGAGATATTACAGAAACCACTTGTGCTGTTTCCTAAGTCCCAAGTGCTAATCGAAGGCCACAAGGCACGACAAGCTGCACAAAGTGGCCCTTCCAATTGTAGACTGAACTTCATTGTGCGTTTACCATCTGATTCATTGCTCTTTAACCAAGGTTTCCAAGCAATAAATTAAATCACCTACCACAATATGGTCTTCCCCAGACAAGTCTGAAGTAGAAATCTTTAGAAAGGGCTAGTGTTGACTGTACGCATTTCTTCTCTAAGGCATGATGAGCCTGTTTATGTCCCCCTGTTTCTTTTTTCACCTGACTTTTTCTCCATTTTTCTTCCTTATGTTTCGCTTCTCTCAGGCTCTTCAAAACCTACTGCAAACTAAAAATTAAAAGTTTCATTAAAAAATTACTTAAACTGGAATAAACTTAATTTTCCATTCTCAGGTATTATAACTTGTTATATAACCCATAGTTTGCTAAAAACCTCTTGTGGTTTCACCCCAGTAGGCAGCTAAGCACCACACAGCTGCTCACTCCCTCCTGGTGGGATGAAGGAGAGAATGGGAAGAGTAGAAATGACAAAATTCGTGGGTCGAGATAAAGACAGTTAAATAGGTAAAGCAGAAGTCCCACACAAGCAAAGCAAAAGTAAAACAAGGAATTGATTCCCTACTTCCCATGGCAGACAGGTGTTTGTTCATCCCCAAGACAGCAGGGCTCCATCACGCGTAATGGTGACAAATGCCGTAACTCCAAACGTCCCCCCTTCCTTCTTCCGCCAAATTTTATTGCTGAGCACAACAGCATATGAGATGGAATGGGTTCGTTGGGATCAGCTGTCCTGGCTCTGTCCCCTCACAACTGCTTGTGCAGTTACAGCCTATTCTATGGCAAGGCACTTTGAGGAGCAGGAAAACCTCAATACTGTGTGAACACTGCCCAGCAACAACAAAAATATCCCAGTGTTGTAAACATTCTTTCATTACAAGTCCAAAACACAGCACCAGCTGCTATGAAGAAAATTGCCTCTGCCCCAGCCAAAACCAGTAGAAAACCAAAAAACCTCAACAATCTTTTAGGGATACTACCTCCCAACCAAATGTAAGACCAGCAACCCTGACTGGACCAAGTGGCCATCTACACAGTATCTATCCCATGTCCCAAAGTAGCCAGAAGAGGACAACGGAAAATTCCCAGCCAGTTTCAATTGCTGGATGTGCTCCTACTCTAGGAGCTTATATCCTACTCTCCTGTATGAGCAGAAAGGAGAGTAGAGGAAGGTCATTACTGCAATTCCTTAATCTGCACTACCACAGACATTGGGAATGGAGCCTTCCTCAAGCCTGAGCAGTGTGGGAATGCCCAGAATAGAATAGAACAGAATAATGTTCAGCTGGAAGGGACCTACAGGGATCTAGTCCTACTGATCTAGACCACTTCAGGGCTGACCAAAAGTTAAAGCAAATTATACTGGATTGTTCCTGGATACCAGGGTGAAGAGATCAGCACCTCCCTCTTCACTCTGGTGTGGTGCAGCCTCCCAGTGCCGCTGCCTGGCCCCTTAAGCTTATCCACACAGCACAGCAGCTCTAAGTGTGCGCCTCTGTCACTGTCCCTCTCCAGCAGAGACACTCAGATGGAGTGTCTTAATAGTTCTAGCCTGGGCGGGACTCTGCTCTGGCTGTTGCCTCTGAGGATGTTCTTGACTGATTTACCAAGGTCAGAGACATTTTGGATTATGCTGAACATGTGGCCTCCATGTTGTGCATGCTGCTCTCCAGATCCCCCATCTACTGCATCTCCCCAGCTTTTGTTTCAAGGGGGGAAAATCCCCCACACTCCCATTTCCTCTAAAGGTTGTCCCATTGCAAGGGTAACTCCTGCTTGACATTCTCTTTCTGTTCTCTTCATTTCTGGTCATGTTGGTCTCTTTCTCTGCTCTGTGCTTTTCCTAATAATTTCTAGGATAGGAGAAGGGCTTTGAGGTTTGGATTTTTGCTTGGTTTTATTTTGGTTTCATTGTTTGGTTTTTGTTTGTTTGTTTTTTTAGCTGAAGTAATCATATCTGGGAATTACCATGACTAAGATCTCTGTCCAGGTTATCCAGAGCCCATGTTATTAAAAATGTTCATCGAGTCTCCACTATCACATGCACAGGTCATTCATTCTAAATTTCATCAGCCATTTAATCTCACAGTCTTTTAAGATCCTTTTTTAATTAATCACCCAGAGTTTCTTCGCTAGATATATGTGCACTTTATGATCACCTAATAAATATAATTCTTGACTATCTACTCCAAACTCAAATGAGGCAATATATGAATCAAATGTACTTTGCAATTCCCCCTCCCCAAGTATCAGTCACCTACACTCAAAGTCAATACCAAGCTGCTACACAGATTTTGCAAATACTTCATACATATTGTAACATGAAAATAAATCATAAACATCACCTTGTTTTTATTGTAATGGCAGATCTATTTGCATTCAAATATCTGTAGACTTTTGCATGTTAAGCATAATATATTAAATCTCTTTATTTTAGATTTACAAAAAGTTTCTTCCTTTAGAAATTTTTCCTTCCACTACCACATACTAATGCTGGAAAGATTATGAATTTACATATTTGTTTAATGAAAGCCATGTGTGCTATGGAACATTTAAAAAGAATTATGTTTCAGTTCTTGACAACATGATAAGTACATTTTAAAATATATCCTATCTTTTTTAATTTTCTTTTTACTTTGGGATTTTATTTTCATAGAGAGGTGCAAGAAAATGAGTACAAAGCAGTCCATTCTGTAAATGATTATAATGAAAATGAACAGTACAAGAATTCTTTAAAATAATCCTCTCTTACAGCTTTCAGTGCATTTAAAAAGGAAACTTCTGAAAAGAATGGAATTGTGAATGATTGTTATAACCCATTTCCTATTATCACTCAAGCACTGCTACCAGAGCCATAATATAATCTAGTCCTCATTAAAAAATGCCTTATGCTCTTTTGTACAGTTAAGTTTTGTCTCCTGAAGTTTAAAAGGATTTCTGCTTGGAGGTTAACTTAGAACAAGATGTCTTTATATGCATGAATTATAAATGTCCATCCACAAGTAACAGCACTGATGACAATAAATTTGATAAATCAGAGTAGTAACATAATAGCAGAAACTAATTTTGCTACAAAAATACCCTGAAAACAGAAATAAATACCATTATATACAACATATTATATTTATCTCTAACACTGCTAGTCAGATGTATTCCAGAGATTATTACTGCAATTCTGCTTGCATTGAAGTCAGCAGAAGACTTTGATCTTAACCAAGTTCTTAGCAAGTCATATTGAGATTTCATTTTTATTGTATTTTTACCATTTCCAAGCCTGTATTTACTATTAACAGGATTTAATTTGGGATTTCAAACTGTGAAGTTGAAGCATGGTGAAATCTTGCAGACATTACAGTGAATGTCAACATTCTTCTTTAAAAATTGGTGTGTTTATTGCAAACAATTTATTTTCAATTTGCTTTTAATCAAATATGGAAAAGAAAAAATATAATGCAGAGGAGTAAGACTTCATTTGTAATCTTTGACGCATAATACTACGTAACAGTCATTATATTCACTACGGAATTCATATAGCCATATTGATACTCAAAATGAATTATCCCTTATTTCAGCACTCTCATCTGAGATTTTGCAAAGACTCCCTGATTTTCAGCAAAACCTACTAAATTATACATTCTGACACTTCGTAAAGCATCAGTGAGAACTGACTTAGCCTTTTAAAGCATCATATTCTTGGCTGGGCGTTAAGAAAAAATTCTGAAAACATATTCATAACAAGTTTCAAAAAAATTACTGCAAATTAGGAACGATATATGACAGGCATATCTAATGTTAATCTCTTAGACACAACCATATGCAATTGCCAATCATGTTTAATCATATTACTTACAGCAGCCAAGGTATTCTGCAACTGACACGTTACCTGAAAACAATTCAATCTAGTTTTGTGCTTCTTCAGTAGACGCTCTTCCAAAGTTTGTCTCCATTTAAAAATAGTAAGAAGAGATGGCCACTTCAGTTGGCTTGACTGTTGGGTTTTCCCTTTATGCCCATCCAAGGAACACCTTTTTTGGTAATGTGGGCACAAAACCTCGTGAGATACTGCTTTTACACTAGGTACGCTTCCTCTGTGATTCATCAAGGCTGAGTTATTTACCACTAGATAGTTCATTCTTAACCCCAGTCTTCTGATAACTGCTTTCTCACTTTAAAATAAAAAACACCTATATTATATTTAATAAGTTTCCCTTGCACATCTGTTTTCAAAGCCTCATGGAAGCATTTTCGTTTTCTGCTTACAGTAGTATTCTGTACCGTAAATTATAAATTTTGCTGTATTTTATGTTACTTAATGCTATTAAGTGTGCAACCTCGTACTGAGTTTACGTCATGCATATGACATAAAACTGGTTATCATTTTTATCTGCCCTATCTCAGAGCCTCAGAGATAGGATTCTAATCCATTAACAGCTATTATATGAGGCTATGTGGTAGCTGCTCTCTCTCTCACTTGCCTGTCCTGAACTGTTCCTCTTCTATTGCACTGATGTTACTGCTTTCTATTTTAGAGTTGCCAAAAGCATATTCACATCATCAGTGCACTCATGCAGCATGAAAAACAACTCCATTGACACATATTCAATGTAGCCAATAAAGATGTAGTAGCCTTATGAAAAGCGTGTGAAAAAAAAGAAAAAATAAAAAGCTTCCCTAATATAGTTAGCAGAGCTACATAATTAAATGCCAGAGGGCGGTGAGTGCTGCTGCTGGATGAACTGAACTGGTTCTTTTTTTTTTTTTTTTTAAATCAATCATGCAAGCTAGATCCCATGCAAGGACACACATATCTCCCCACACCAAACCAGTAGTATGAAAAGAATGCCTAAAGCAGAAGATATAGCTACCAAAGTCGCAATTCCAAAAAATCTGTCTGACCTTTCTCTCCCCCTCTGCACTCTCAAACACCCTGGAAATAGAAATTTTAACCTCTGCCTTAGTATTCTAGAAGCCAATCTGAGATATTTGTCATTAATCTGGAGATGTTCTTCATGGAATCTTAAAATGGTTTGGGATGGAACAGACCTCAAAGCTCTCCAAGACCACCAAGAAAGTTGGAGAGGGACTTTTTACAAAGGTGTGTACTGATAGGACAAGAGGTAATGGTTTTGCACTGACAGAGGGCAGGTTTAGTTTAGATATAAGGAGGAAATTCTTTACTCTGAGGGTGGTGCAGCACTGGCACAGGTTGCCCAGGGAAGCTGTGGGTGCTCATCCCTGGAAGTGTTCAAGGCCAGGTTAGAAGGAGCTTTGACCAACCTGGTCTAGTGGAAGGTGTCCCTGCCCATGGTCAGGGGCTTGGAACAAGATGATCCTTAAGGTGCCTTCCAACCCAAACCATTCTGTGATTCTATGAGTCTGTGAAGTCTATCAGAAATGAAACTCTGCCATTCTTTTTACTTATTTTCTATTATTAGAAGTAAAGGACCACAAAGGAAATGAATTGAGCAGTACCACTAGGAAATATTTAATGTACATGACTGAGGCACCAAAAGGAAATGTTTCTGGCTTTTATAATGCAAGGTAGGTTTGGGTTTTGATTTAGTGTTTCAGGAGAGCCATGGGGTGGAGGAGTGGGAGGATGTACACCTTGTGTGGGACTGTCAAGTCTGAGTGTCATTTGCTCTAGAGCAGCACCAATAACACTCTCCCATTGAATTATTAGAAAATGAAACTGCAAGCAAGGCAGAAAGATTCTACTTATCACCTAAAGCAAAGCATCATTTTCAGCTGGAAGCCCTCTCGCATCTAGACAGACAAAAAGAAATAATGACTGTCGAGTAGCACAAACTGACTTTGTCACTTTTATCTGAAGGGAAGTAAAACAGTCCAAAGGAAAACTAATTTTGCTGCTCAGCTATTTTTTTCATGATTTGCACAGCACTAGGCTTGATTAAAGTGTTTTATTGCCTTCATTATTTCAAACACTTGTATAATTGATTTTTTTAAACTCTCTAAAATAATTCTCTGCTGAATTTCAGCACTACATTCACATGCTACTTGCTCAGTACTGTATCACTGAGAAAATTCTCTGATTTTTCCAGCTTTAGCTTAAGAAATTATATTTTCACTGTAAAGCACAAGAGAAGGTCATGGATGACATAATCAGAGGATTATTTCAGTCAGACTCAGACTTTGAAGGTGTTGCCTCCTATTTCTTTTTTCCTTTCCCAGTAATATCCCCAAGAGCAATGAAAACAGGTCTTCTCATGAACTTTCTGTAGGCATTTACACAACATTCAGTGAGATACTTTCGGAGGGCTGGTGGTTAGGGACAATATAAGAAAAAAAAAAGGAAGGGAAGGTACTTGCCAATAGGAAATTACAGCTTAAAAATACTTAGCTGCAAAGTGAGTTTTCAGCCGAAAACTGCAAGAAAACTGTGAAGAGACTAAGAGTCAAGAAGAGAGACAAGAGAAAGAAGAAGAGGTCTTGAAAATGTCATTTATGGGGGGAAAGTGGATTTATTTAGTCTAGTAAGGGGAAAGAGTCGTAAAGAGTCCTACTAGTTCTTAAAGAAAAGGTTGTCTGCAGCAAGAAGGAGCTACAAATTCAATAAGAGAGGTGAAGTGTTTAATTCCAATAAACATTTGGAAAGGAAACTTTCATAAATACAAGGTGTGCTGGAGTAGACTGACCTAGATGACCACAGAAAAATGTTGAATTTCCAGGGCTTATTAGAAAGACATCTATCACATAATTGCTATCTAATTGCTGATCTTGTGTTGAAACAGGTGGAAGGTTAAAGTGACCCTTTTATTGTTATTCCTATCTTATTTGCTTTACTTTACTAGTAACTTATTTTCTTCTCTTAAGCAATAATTCATGCGTGCACTTACTTAAAAAGAACAACTAAAGGAAGGTTTTTCTCCCCACTCCTCCAGTGAGACATTTAGTAACACAGACTTAAGACAGTTTATAAAAGCAATGCAGATACTAAAAATCTTACTCATTTTCCAAAACAGGAGTCACTATTTAATTTCTTAATTAACTGTAAAGCCATAAAGATACTGAAGTTTAATATGCCTAACTTTATAGACAATAGGATTTTGGAAAAGATCAGTCTTAAGGGTTGGGGTTTTTTTAGAAAGCTTGCAGTATTGTATGTCTTCCCTGGCAATGGTTGAGGTAATGTACATATGTACACCACAGAGACCACTAGCAAAAAAAAAAAAAATCACACTTAAAACAAACAGGAACTTTTCAGTCAACCCCAGCTCTTAGGTAAAGCACAAAAGTGTTTCCCAAAATCAAAGTTTTGGTGCATGACTCTGCAAGCACTGCACATCAAAGTGTTAGAGCGTGTTAAGAACATGAAACAAAAGATTTTGGGTGGAATTTAGCTGGTTCTCTATATGAGACTAGTAACATTTTAGATGCCCCAGGGTATCCTGCCAAGCTTAGAGCTGCCACTCCAGAAAAGGTCAGATTTCTAAAGGTCCTGTGTCATATCTGTCACTTCATGCAGATGTCTTAGAATCCCAACGGTACCTAAAGTGCACAAGAGACCGATGCCTAGACACCTAAGTTGTGTCAATTATGTTCTGAGAACCCTTAAGCAGTTTATATCTGCTTTACAGCTGCATAATTGTGTTAAACTCATTAAATTGCTCAGAAGCTTTTGCAATGAGCAAAAAAAAAAAAGGATTGGCACATTCCTTGGTGAGCTTCTGAGTCCCTTTTAAAGCAGAATACACTAGTAACAGAAATCACATTTATGAAGGTTAATGTCACCAGAAATTTCAAATGCCCAGTGAAATTAAAATAAGCAAGCAAAAGAAAGGAGGAAAAAGAGAAGGGGGAAAGGAATAGATAAAAGGAACTCCTCTTGAATATAAAGAGCAAGTAATAACTTCACCTTTCAACAGTAACTGGAAACCAGTTTCTACCAGTTTTTCAAGAAAGCCAGAGGATCAAAGAAATGCAAATAAAATCCAGCTAGGGTAAGCATGGTAATGTCTGCCTAATTTAGAAGAAAAGTAATCAATAAAAAAGACAAAGGGATAGAAAAAACAGAGAGAGGCACAACATGAAAAATGCCAGTGGAGAGCTGAATAAAAGAGGTGATCTCTGCATCATTCTAGGAAAAATTAATAGACAGATGGTAGTATGTCAATCTGTAAAAAAAAAAAAAAAAGAGGCCAAAGGGAAATAAAATTAAATAAACAATGAATAAAATAATTGTTTTCAAACAAAGTAATCCTCTTACTTGAAAAGCTGGAGGCCAATACTATCACTTAAGTGTTCTCAGTTCAGGTACAGTTCCCACCTGCTTGGAGGGACACTGAACAAGTTGGACCCCATGGGCAGACATAGCATGGCCATTCTTTTAACTAATTCAAATATTAATAAAAATTCTGTGAGTAACCAACTTTAGCTTTTCCCACTTTGCCAAGAAAGAATGGACACAAAAAAATAAGGCAGAAGAGCCTCATGTAACAGGTTGGACATGACTACACTTTGAATTTATCCATCTCTTTCCCGTCCTCAGAGCACAGACAAAAATCTCTGTCTTCACTTGCTAAACTCTTTTCCATCCAGAGGATTAAAGACAACATTTTTCAAAGCCAACAACATAATTAGAATGTTGATTTTTTTTTTAAAGTGTGGTTTCAGAGCTTCTGCATATTCCACACACAGACTTCCATCACAGTGCTACCCACCATTTCATCTTGTCAGTGATCACAGCCATAAGGAAAACTGAATTTTTTCCCTTCCTTTCCCCCATTTTGAAACCTGTCTTTATTTAATGCTGTTGCAATTTAAATGCAATTTTTCTCTCCTGACCCTGCCAGCATGAACATCCTTCTTGCAGACTCTCTCTATACCTTTAAGAGAAGATATGATAATCACTTAATTATTCCCAAAATATATTCATATCTTCCAACTACCCTTCCCTTAACACATAAATTTTTGATAAACTCTAGGCAAGATCATTACCTGAATATGTGACTAGAGCAGTTATTGGGTTTAATTCATAATTATAGAGTTTCCATTATACTCTGTCAGATTTTTTGGTAATGGAAAGGGGAAAAAAAAAAAGCACCAACAGAACAATTACCGTGCTGATTAAATTACTTTTTAATTTTGGGCCACCTTGCACATTAGCAGATTCCTCCAACATTTAAAATGTACAGGATGAATAAGTCTTTAGTTGGATAATAATTTAACTCAAGAATTGTATCTACTAAGCTACAAATTGCGCCACGGATGCTGTGTTTTATAGAGTTTATCCTACAGATGCTTTTTAAAAACCCCAATATTAAGTATTCAGTGAGTATAAAGAACCACATAAAATGAGTGGTCTTTCTCAATTCATAAAGAACACTATATGAGCAGCCTAAAATTAAGACCGTGCTTTTTATAATAGCTGTATTTTTCATACTTCAGGGAGAGAAAATAGTTCTGCTCTTTTTTTTCCCTCCTTCCCAAATGTATATGCTTTGTAAACTGCCTTCTGGCTGATATACTTGCTAATTTTTATTTCACATCAGAATTTATTTATTGCCATGGTAATGAAATGAAAATTCTTAGTAGATATGGCACTGTGAAGGCTACTCAAACCTTGAGTCATCCTTATAATTCTCTAGAAAGCAAATGGAAATTATTCTTGTATTGTCAGTAGCCAAATGGGGGGTGCATCACACTCTGAATACATCACAAAAATCTACATAAATACCTCAGTAGAGAATATAGGGTTTCAAATGTTCAAATGTAAAAATTTTATCTCTATAACATGATTAATGGCCTAATCCCCACAAGATTATAATTACATTATTATTTCAAGTGCATTATATTAGTTTCTAGAAATTTTTATAGTGCTCATGAATGTCAAAATTCAGCATAATTTATATTGCAATTTAACTTAAATCATCAATTCACAAATTATACACAATCTAAGCACCTTTTTTTTTTTTTTACAACCTTTTTGTTTCTAGTGGCTTAAAATGTCTAAAAAGGTACAAAAGAGGCCAGATTTCTACTTTGGAATACTTTCCCACAACTCTCTTCTTTGTAATCTGGATAAGCAGCTGTGAAACATAATCAACACCATTCTGATAACTGACATTTTTGTGCTTTGTGAAATCAAAATATGAACACATTGCTCTTCTTGTCAAATTACTCTTCAAAAGTTCCTTTGATTTACTAAGTACAGAAGTCTCCTAAGAAAGCAATCCCACACAGAAATTCTAATTTGAACCGAAATGTCATCTCTAAGAATTCACATCCCATGTCTTCTGCCTTACTTGCTTCATCTTTTACGAGAGATTGTGCTTAAAATGGCAACATTATTAAAATTGCAAGCTTTTTGCTGATTTTCTGTATTGAGCTGCCTATATGCAGACACTCATATACAAATGCTTCCAAGTATCTTCACAAGAATCACAGAATACCCTGCTTTGGAAGGGACCCAAAAAGATCATCAAGTCCAACAACTATAAATCCAGGTCGGAAAAGTAAGAGTTGAAGAGGAATCCTCTGTTTGCCACAGCTGTAAGAGTAAAATGCAAAGTGCTAGATGTCTGCAGTCAATGCAGTTGGTTAACACAATGGCAGATGATGCTAATTATCACAACGGTATCTTCAAACCAAGGTGTTTCAGGAGAAACTACAAATAATAATCAGAAACGGAGTTTTGATTCAAGTTATCCTTAGGCATGCAGAATGAATAGAAGAAAGAAATATCTGTAATCAAAGATACTTGCTCTAAAATGCCTATAATCCTGTGTTAGTAGATTATGTATTCATATTAAATTTTAAAAAGTTTAGTTTGAAACAGGGTCTTTCCAAAAAAGAATAAATGGAAAAATTTAAGGAAGTAATAATTTTGTTAAAATAATTTTCTTCTATTTCCATTATAGAATACATAGATTAGATTGTAGTATGCTCTCTGCAGCCTCAAGACTTGGAGACACAGAAATATTTGAAAACCATTTTCTACTTCCATAAAAATAGCCTGTAATTTACACTGCAGTCTTTTTGTTTTTCAGTAGCACCTTGCTCCTGTAAAGCTGCCTCGACAAATTTAGCTGCAGTTACAACACTGGAACATTTTAGGACACATCTTTCCTCTAGGATAAACATCTAAAATGCCAGTGTGAGGCAGGTACCAGAAGCTGTTACCCTACTGACAAAAGGCAAAACAGTCATGATAGTTCCCTAGTAAATAAAAAAGCAGGATGTATGAGAGAGGTTGAGAATTACTGAACGAGGTCCATGCAGCCATCTCACATGAAATGAGCCTCAATAAATTATTTGTCCTTTACCCTTCTATGAGCATTGAAGATTGAAATCTTATTAGTATGATAGAGCTGTAGAGACACTTAAACAATGGAACAGCTGCACCTTTGTTCAGCACTTAATTTACCCCTCTCTGGATAAAGGTCAGCTTCAACTTTTATTTTCTTGGCCCATATAAAATATGGGTGTATGTTTTGGGGTTTCTATTACCTTTTGCCCCCAAAGCTCAATTCTTTTTCTGCTTGACTATACAAAAATTTCAAAGAATTTCCTCGGGCTTCCAATTTCTGCACTTATCTTTCACTGCGAATTGTTCAGCCATGCCAAAAGGAAAAGGGTTTGATCCAGAATTTGTTCTGGTAAGCTCCCCAAGTCTGAAGGGACACTTTCAACCTTGCACGTAGGGCGTTAGTTAAGCAATTTACACCAGTGTCAGTAAGTGTGACACACCTAAAGCTCTCCACATCAACTTCATTTTAATACCACATCAATAAAGCTAAATTATCACTCTAGATGGAGCCGTGAACTAGACAGAAAGTTCACTATAAATGCCATAAAGCCTCTAATAACAAGATGTACAAAGTGCTATTTAAGATTAAAAAAGAATAAAATCAGATTGCCAATGTCAGCTACTACAAAATGTTAAAACTGAAACAGAAGAGTCACTTTACACCATTTACTTGAGGAGAATTAATCTTTGAAAGACAGCTAAGGTTTTTACCCAAATTAATGGATTTTATGTCTTTTGCCGTTTCACAGAAGTTTTTCTATTAACCATTAAGATAAAATGCAAACAGCTCTACACACATCTGGATCTTCTCCTAAGTCCAAACCAAGCCCAGAGATAGTGCACTAGAACAGAAAGAATCCTGCCTTTGAGGGAATGTACAGTAAAAATGTCCACACATATATGAAAAAGTGAAGTAAGAGATATGAGATAATTTGTAAAAGCAGGTCAGTGGTAGAATCTGGGAATAGTGTTTCAGTCTCTTGGCTTTCATGCAATTCTCTGTTAGGGACCAAGGTGACCTTGCAAAGACAGAATTAAGACTTTCAATTATAACAATCTTGTATGAACTGATGAATATGCTCAATTACACTGCTAGAAATACTTTTTGTCTAGCAAGAGGCAAAAGTGGGGTGTTTTATCCTCATCTGGGAAACATTAACTTCCAGAGCTGCATGATTTCTTGTTTTCTCAGGTTTTATTTGGGATGGTCTTAAGGTAAAATTTGGCTTTCTATGCCATGTATTCCAGTGTTTTAGCCAGCCTAACGCATCTGCCCTTGTCCTTCAGGTGCTCCAAAAACTACTTAGAAGAGAAAAATGTCTCAGTATACAGAGGGAGGTTTTCTGCATTTTTGAAAGATTAAAGAAGTGTTCCTTCATTGTCCTTTACCTTAAGGTCTGAAAGCATACAATCATCTTCGTTCCTTGACAAATCAGGAAAATACATTTATTCCACCTGTGATGAGATCAGCAACAAGCAAGGCAACAAATACTTTCAAAAGTAATTCTACATTCTCTGATGCTTCGTATCAGTGTGAGGCCACATTGCTGTTCACCTTGGTGGGGTTGGTACTGACAGACCATAATAGAAAATAACAACATTTTGACTGTGATCTCTGATCTAAACACTACACAGCTATTTAAAGTTAAAAAGAGAATTTATTAGCCTGTAAGATGGGGAAATCAAAGCTGAAAGACTAATAAAGACCTAACTAGATCATATTCACAGAAATGACAGACTTTTTTGTGACGTTTATATAATGAAATGCTCTCATGCCAGAATGGGTTGTTCTTACAGCTTATCCTTCAGACAGCACATCTGGGCTGGGGCCATTGGTGCTGCTCCTTGTAGATAGTTGAAGTATTAACTAACTAATATAAAATCTTTTTCCTTCCTTCTTTCTTGCCTATTTTTTTTTCTCCTAATAGTAATTTAAGATTAACCAAACGAAGAAAAACCTGGTAACTCCAGAAAAAGAATTCTAAATAAAAATTCTGTGTTTGTATATATGTGCATTTTGCTCTTACGAAAGGGTGTCTTTATGGATGTATGTTGAAGTGTGTGATGTAAAGGAGAGGATTTTCAGAAATAGGTGCACCTATACGTAAAGGTCACTTAAAATAAAACAGAATGGGAATGCTTATCCTGTTAAGCATTCTCTGTGATCTCAGCACTAAATTACCCTAAGGACTGCAAGCATCAGCAGTATTGCAATGTTGTGCAAGTTTTTTTCCATCACTGTAGGAAGTTTAACAAATAATATTCAGTTTCTAAAGTTTTCCAAACCTTTCATATCCTAAAAGGTGGATAAAGAGAAAATGTCAGCAAATAAATGCTACCTCTTACACGTGACAGAAATTGAAAAGGAAGATATTTTTCACAAATCTGGGCTCTATTCACACAGTAAAAAACATCTCACCTCAACAAATGACATCAGCTACAGAGAGAAACCAAGGAGAAACATAACTAACAAGGAACACTGAATAATTCAAGACATCTTTCATACACCACCGCAAGGTTTGCAAAACAGCAAGGGGAATGCTTCAATTACTGACATGCTTTCCCCTTCAGGGAGCAGTGAAAGTTAACTTTCACCATTAGTGCAGTAGAATGTCCCTTTAATAAATTTATTTTAGTAGCACTTAATACAAGTCCTTAGATACTAACAAGAATAGAGTAAAAAGCCAAGGTGGGGAAATAAGCTTGTATCTCAAAAAGACAACTGGAGCAAGGCAGCCCTCAGCCAGAGAGGAGCTTTGTTCACAAGGTTATTAGGAAATTTTATCTCTTCCCAATGATCTAGAGATGGTAAATAGTGTTAAAACTACAACTTGAATCTACTTACAACGTGAATCTCAAATGATGATACTTCTGTGTTTGGATGCAGGTTTTTAATGCAAGGGGAACTGTGTAAACCATTAAGCATTTCTAAGCATAAAGTATTTGGGGAGGAGTTCAGTGGAGCAGGAGGGAAGAAAACCCAGAATTTTTTGCTCACCCATCTTCCCCATCTTTCAGGTCTAATACAAACAAGCACTAAACCATAACTCAGTCTTCCCCACTCTGAGAAAAAAAGAGATAAGCATGGTCAGGAAGGAAAACTTCAGCACCACAGAAGTGTTACATTGTACCAACTAAAGGATCACTCTCCCTGGTTCTGCAGCATGGGCTGGACACCACAGTAAATATTTCCAATCCCAACATGTGTAGCTGTGCTCAGAGAATGATACTGCAATGATCTGGGGAGTTCTTATGAGACCAGGCACCAACAAGAATCAAGGGAAATATACTTAGCAGACACAGAAATTGTCCTCATACACCATCAAAAAGTCATATTCCCTCAATAATGGTAGTAAACTGTTGGACATATTTCTTTCTTCCCTAAGCTCTGTTCCAATAGCAAAACCAAACAATTCACTCACCAACTATTTCCAGTTGGTGTTGCCTAGTTGTAGGACATCCATTCCATCATTAAATTCTCTGGCCACCAATTTACCATCTGTAAGCAGGGTCACACTTAAAAGACAAGTTAGAAACCAAGGACTGAACCAACAAATTTCGAACCACAACCTCTCTTCTCAATGACATTCTGACAGGGAAGTGAAAATAAGGAAAGGCTAATATGCAGCCATATTACAATGAAACTTCTCGGCTGATATGAAACTGCACTGCTCCAAACTCATTTCACAAGGCAGTAGTTTGCAAATGTGGCAGTGATTTTCCCCTGCGCCAGCTCAGGAGGGAGGCATACAGTCCTGCATTATGTCATTAGGACACGAAATTTCCAGTAATAGCCAAAGTTTCACTTCAGGCTCCCTGGTTGGAACAAAAAAGTCTGGCAACAGGCCAGTAGAGGCTACAGAATATGGCAGTCAACAGTGACATTTCATTACCTGGACAGTTTACTGTATGTCCATTACCCTGCATATAAGGATAGTCTGGGAAATACAGGTTGTCGTGACTGACTCTACTGTGAACCAAGCAAAACTAAGCTGGAGGCCATAAAGCAAGTACTTCATAAAAATGTCCGCAGTGCTTTTCTTTTCCTTTTCCCTCTAACTGTGAGAAGAAAAAAAACCAGTAAGTGTAAACTAAAACAATCCATAGAGTATTAAATGTTCCAGAGTTTTCTGTATGCTGGGTTTTTAAATGGGGTTTTTCTTTCAGCTTTTATATCTTCCACATAACTATAGTATGGACAGATTTAGAGATATAATTCCATATGCTAAATCCCCTTATTATAGTCTGAATAATTTAGTATGTTTATACTTTAGGGGAAAAAATGTAAAAATTATATTTCCTTTTATTCAGCATTCATTCTCTCTTTTAAATTTCCATATTTACTCCATTAGCATGCATAAAAAGTTTGTTTTAACTATTAACAAGCCCAGCCTTATGCTCAAAATCTAATCTCCATTCTGTATGTCCACATAATTCTCAGGAAAGCCTTCGTGATTTTAAAGTCTACAGTGTGTATACTCTGAGCTCTCCTGTCAGCTATTACCACTACAGAGATCTTGAAATAAGAACCTGGCTTGCAGTAGGACTAAATCACAACTGAAACAGAATTAAGGATTTTGCTTTACAATAGTACAGCTCTCTGTACAACTGAGTATTTAAGAATTCAGGATCCAATATTGACTTAAACTCTGTATGCATTAAAGCATTACATTCAATTAATGAACACATAATACTAAAAGTTATACATGTTTTAGAATAATTAATTCAAATTTGCATTTGAAGTGCTCTGCATCAGATACCTTATGGAAGTCATCCATATGAAAAGCAGTCCGTGACCATGGAACACATACTACTTGACCTTTTTAACAAAGATTAATGAGAAAAGCAGTATCTATAGATATATCAGGCAAGTCAGTAATTGCTACAATAGCACCTAAAAAGGAGCAGGTTTCATTCAGCTCAAGGAACTGTTGGTAGAATGATCTGTACTAAGGACAAAATTTTTCAACTCAAAAGTCAGAAATTACTTTATGCACACAAGATAAATTCAATTCCTTACATGCTTAATTTTTTTTTCCTTCAAATTAATTGCTAGAAGAAACAGTAGTGTATCTGAAAAATTCCATTAGTGAAAATCTCCTGGAAAAACCACATTTAAATACAGAATCATAGAATGGGTTTGTGTTGAAAGGGACTTTAGAAGATCATCTAATTCCAGGCCCCCTGCCATTGGCGGGCACATCTTCCATTAGACCAGGCTGCTCAAAGCCCTTTCCAATCTGGTGTTTAACAATTCCAGAGATGGGGCATCTACAACTTCAAGAACTAGGGAAATTCCAAAGGGTAAACCACTGTTTCCAGACATGCTAACACAGGCTAAACACAATCATAAATGGATATAAAACCAGTTTAGTAGATATTCTACGGTTTTATAAAAAGAAAAGGGAATTGCAAACCACTAAATTTACTATTAAAAAAAATCACTAGCTGGTAACAGCCATAAATATTTAGGAAAAAATGGATCCGTGATGGACAAGAATCTAGCATTTCCACTGTTACTTATTTGGACATTTATCTTGAGCCAACAAGATAAGCCATTGACAAGCTGAAAATTACGCATTAGCCTTGCTGAGATTGGAGGGCATAACTTTTCTTTCTTTCTTTCTTTTTAAAATTGTAATGGAAATAAATCCTTATTTTGATACCACATTTGTACTGCTCAGGAAGTCTTCCAGATGGTCATTAAGTATAACCTAACTCTTCAGTGGAATATTTAAAGGTGTTATTTTTAGTAAAGGTCAGCTGCTTTGTTCTAATTAGCTCTTGCAATGCTTCTACAGATCTACAACCCCTTTAATGTCAAGTACTAAGTGTACATCATCCTTTTTCATCTCAGTCACGTGCTGATGACATCTCCAGATAAGGAAAAAGGAAACATGATACAGTAAAGGAGATGAGGAATGAGAGGATCTTGGGACATGATTAGTTTTATATTAAAAAAATGTTTTTATAACAATAAGAACATACTTTTGTTGACTACCTGTATTATATATTGCTTAGAAACTACTATAATAGCTATTACAACTTATCTGTAGTGACTATGTAATGCCAACACCATTTTTATGATGCAAGTAAAAACTAGCAAGCTCTCACATAGGTAGTATTTGTAGTCCTATTTTATCTTCTCCCAGGGCAAAAAAAAAAAAAAAAAGAAAAAAAAAAAAAAGAAAATAAGCAAAAGCTTTGACAAAAGTGGAATTTAGGAATTAATCACTTGTTTTGTTATTAGCAAGCTTACTGTTGGTGCTGGCTTTTGTTGTATGCATATAAGGTCTCCAGGGAACTGCAGTATACAGGAAATGAGTCTTAAACAGGTGTGTGACTGCCTACAAATGATTAAGGATATCACACCTGTGAATAAGCAGCCAAACTCTCACTGATACAATTAAAATCAATAGTTTAGTCATATAAAACCGTCTAAGATGGGGAATAAATTTGGCATGGAACTCAGGTGTCTAGCTCACTACTAATTATTATTCCTATTTCTGAACTGCTGAAGAAGCACTGACTGTTGTGGCTGAGGTTTATGGCCTTATTCAATCTGAAATACATTATTCTCTGAATTCATCTACTGTGGGTACCAGAAGAAATGCAGTAGCATATTCAGGATGCCCATATACACTTCAGTGTTAACACATTTCCTAGTGGCATTTTAAGTTTCTTCTAACCAATTTCTAGGTTTTCCTTCTTCATCTTAGGAAACGAGACAACTATGGACATAGGTTTGTCCCCCAGGAAATCCAGTTTGCAAGACTACTCCCATTATTCACCACAAAGATCTACTACCACATGCATGCTAGGACTAGTCACAGAAGTGCTCAGAAGTACCATGTGCTTTTATAGAAGGCTTCAGAAAGGAAACCTTCATGAAAGGTGGAAGTTTGCTCAGCAAGGATTATGCCAAATTCTGCAGAGGAGCACAGTGTTCCATACAGCAGTCTCATCTTGGTGAGGGAGGAAGAGAAAAGAGGTGAAGGAGGAGTAGATGTGTACAGGAGTAGGACCTGGACAGATTTCAGCTCATTTAATTGCCTGTGTTGGGAGCCCTGTCAACTTTGCCTCCCCATATGGCGAATAAAGCACTTCCAGGGAGCAATTCCACATATGTAAATGTGAATCACACCTGAGTGTAACCTTCCTCACTGACTGGGGCACTGTGACTGGCTCCTGCCTTATGCTGCTGTCCACGACTAAAAATGAAACTATGCAGATCTTACCAAAGCAGTGTGCAGGCAGGCAACAGATTTTTCCTGTGAGCAAATAATTAAATCTAACCAGTTAAATAGAACTTGTCTGTTAATGACATTAAGGTGTTTTTATGCTAATACATATTCCATCTGTGATCCCTCAGAGCTGCAGGTGCAGAGTCATCCACCAGATCATGAGGACACACAGTACAAAAGGTGCACACAAAAAGACAGCTTCTAGCTGTGAAGAGCTGGCAGCCTAGATGGCATCTCAGGAGGGGAAGAGGAAATGGAAGAGGAGAGCCTGGAGACGAAGTTGGAAAAATCCAAAGATGTCCTCTATCACCAAGTGACTCTCCAGTGCACGTCAAGTTTACAAATACAAATTTTGAGCTTCTTGTGTTCTGTACCAAAATCACGCACAGGAAGAAATGGATATATTGCAATTTTTTTATTATACATATACACAGGGATGCCTATGTATACAGTAATTTAGTACAATTCATATTGCCATATACCCCAGTGTCTTTCACTCACTGCAAACAACATGTTAAATCTTTTAGCATGTGCATGGATTTGACATTCCATATCTATCAGCACATATGCATTGCATGTTGACAACTATTTTCTAAATTAAATTCACTGAAGTCGGTTTGCTAAACTCAGAAAGTATGGTAAGGCTCTTACTAAGTGTTTCAGGGGGTTTTGGTTTTTTATGTGAACTTCACAAGAAAATTGAACTTCTAATAAACTTGAATGAAAAAAAGAACCTGAATGAGATTTTAATATTTATATATATATATTCTCTTTAAGTGCGATTTTTCTTGTTAGCAATCTGCATTACAATATTTGCCTAGTAAATAGTAATACCCTACCAAACAACTTTAGATTTGGATTTTTAATTAAGATCTATGCTGAGTTAGATTTGGATTTTTAATTAAGATCTATGCTGAGTCCCATTTATTTCAGTTCTTGTTATCTAGGAGATGGGAAAATTCATATTAAAAAAAATGTCTTAAACCTTTATGTAAAATCTTGATTGTTCAGGACAGAAGCAATCCTAAATTACTGATTGCCTATTATCTGCTCTGCAAAGAGAAATTTTAAATGGTGACAATGCAAAAAAAAAGATGAGTGATGAATGATCCATGTCATGGATTTATTTTTATCTCTGTACAGTAATATATGAAAAATATATCTGCACATTAAAGTTACCATCCAATGGTAACTATCTTTAACATATTTTATGTATTTTACTATCAATTAAACAAACTTAGGTTTTGCTCACAATTTAGCTGTGTAAGACCATTAATCTATATACTTATTATTTAGTGTTCCTCTAATTAGCAATTATGGAAAACAGCTTCGTGCCAAGTATTCCTTATTGAATCTTGATTAATCACAATAAGATAGCAGTATTCATCTTACCCTATTTGAGTGTGTGTCAAGGCTACATAAAGATCCTTCCATTATCTGCAAACCCAAACCTTCTACTATTTCTAATATGAATGGTGATTTTAAGAACAAACAACAAATAAACAAACATAACCAGAAAACCCAGAAATAATCTAGGTACACTGGCAAGACAAAAACACAGGACGCTTGGGACAGCTCAGTAAATCTCTAGTTCAGTGAAAACTTAATTTGCACCATGGTGGAAGACACATGACAGCTCTAGGAAAGTAAGAAGCATAAAGGTTCTTAAGTTTCCCAAAGCACTACTAGAATAAGATTATCCAGTGTTTATGTTGCTGATTGTCATCATACAAGAACTCAAAAAAAAGAGTTGTAACTCCTCATTCCATTTTCTTTTCACATCAGAGTACAGCTCCTAAGTCTTACTTAACCTGATGTGCTCCAAAAGGGATTAAATCTTTTGGCTTTTATTTTTCGTAATTCAAAGTATCTTCGACATCAAAGGATCTTTCATTCTGAAAAGTCAATACTTCAGCATTTCCAAATAATACCCTAAAAACCAGACACTCAAGATACTCAGTTTTGAAAATACCAGAGAAGGTTATTAAAATGATTTTACAATGTTATTGTCCCAGTCCCACAAGATTGGAATTGGATGACTGAATGGGACGATCAAGTTATTATTGCAAATCTCTTCTCCCTGGTATCCAGTGACAACATGTGTGGGAAGGGTACAAAGCTGCACCAGGAAGGGTCCAGACTGGACATAAGGAAGCATTTCTTTACTGAAAGGGTGTTCAAACACCGGAACAGGTTCCTAGAGGGGTGGCCAATGTCCCAAACCTGTCAGTGCTTAAGGGGCAATGCCCTTAATGACATGTTTTAATTTTTGCTCAGCCCTGAGTTCGTCAGGCAGTTGGACTTGATGAAATATGTAGGTGCCTTCTAGATGAAATAGCCTATTCTTTTCTTAAATAGTGCTAAATCATTCTTTAAGAAAATATAAATGGCAGTCAACACCCTATATTTTTTGGGTAACAACTCAGAAACATGGTTTATCAGTGCTGGAACACAACTAAAAAAATTCTGCAGACTTCTCTTTTTAGGATATGTACTATATGCCAATGTTACCTAGCTGGCAAAAGTTTTCCTTTAGAAATACCTTCTTACTTTTTATGTCGTGCACAGAAGAGGAAGTCTTGTCAGCAGACAGGTACTGCTGGGGCCTGGGAGGCTCAAGTTAGCAGCACACCAGATTGGGTCCTACTCATTTGTCCTCGTCAAGGGACTCCATGTTCAGACCTGCTTAAGTGTGCACTGCTCACCTACTTACTTGCATGGCATCCTGCTGCCCAATACAGCTGGCTCCAGAGCAATCCCATCTGTCAAAAGACATTTTTTCAAAAAAATGTGGTTTTGTTTAAAGCCAAAATGAAACAGGAGTTTTGTGAATCACAAAAATTCTCACAGCAACTACAGTATGATACCCTTGACAATGCTTCCAACAACAGAGCAGTGGCCTGAACAAATTACCTGTGAAATATTAGAGAAAAATCAATAAAACATAATCAAAACAATTACCAGGATATATTTTAATGGAAACATGGTTTGTTGAAGATACTTGCAGATCAGAATATGGATTTAGCTGAAACACATGGCAATTTACAATTACTTTGCTTACCGAGCACTTTACTAATCTGTTAAACGGTCAAGTCCAAAGCATAGCTGCTCTTTAAAAATCACAATCTCTAGTGCCAAATTAGCTGTAAAATAACTGACCAACAAAGATCTTTCCCCAAGCTAGAAACCCCTTGTGCCCAAGGAAGGCAGAATCTACTGCCAGAAGTAGGCATGAGAATATATTAGCAATGGTCTTTTTTGTCCTCCAGTAGCTCAGCCTAAGTGAAGAGTGACCCACCAGCATTTCAGCAAACTGGGTGCATCTTCTGGCATAGGCTCAGCTCAAGGTTTATATTCTAGGTTCCTAACAAGATCACTGAGCCTCTCTAATACATTTGTTCCATTAAATGATAAGCAAAAGTAGTCCAAAGCACTTAAATCTACTCAGAAAATCAATGGGAAAGGGGAACAATCACAAGGTTATGTAACTATTGAAAATTATCTTTCATTCACTGGGGTTTCTGATTCTGCCATTTATGATGAAGTACTATTTAATCATGTAATTTTGTTATCCATAACTCATGAAAATTACTTATTACTACTTAGAATTTTACTAAAGTGCATTTTTTTTCCTTAGGATTACAAGTTTTCCTTGTAATGTTTTTTTTGTCATATTTTAAACATCTAGGAGAAGAAATATGAATGACTAATTAAAAAGGTATAACTGATGTCATAATCTAAAAAAAATAAAATTAAGAAAGCAATTTAAAACAAGAATAGACAGGTCGTTTATTTAAAATTGCATGCGCCAGCTCCAAAATCCAGCATCTTGCTGTGCATTCTCAGCATCTCAGTTTCCTCCTTGACACATCCAACATGGCTCTTCCCAGGCTGGGAGTTTAAACCTTTCATTTTGCTGATCTGACTTTTGCTCAGGTTACTAACAAGCTCATACTTTATAAATATAAGGCCATTTACACAGAATCTTTACTCTCAGAAACGTTTTCATGAATTTCTGTCCTACCGTACAGATTTCCACTTTCCCTTAGTGACTGCCTGTCTTTGCCACTCCGGTGGTTTGTTCATGCTGCAGTGTTCTTGCTCTTTCTTTCTCTTTTCTGTATAATCTCCCCTGGTTATATTTCGACCTTTCCTGTTCTTTGAGCTGACATCTATAGCAAACTTATCATGTCTTCTTTTTAGTTCCTAATCTATTTAATTGCATTTAGCTGGCATGATCCCAAAGCTAAACTCAGTTTTCCTGTTCCTAAGTTCTGTCTTTCATTTTATCCCTTTTAATTCAGCTCTCACAGAAGCCAGAAATCTGTACACAGAGCACTTCACCATGCAGCCCACTTTGCACTGTCTAAAGATGCTTCCAAAACAGGGGAAAATACCTGGCCAACTGGCAGCCATACATTATTCCCCCTGAACATAATGCTTTCTCATACTGAGGAAAGAAAAGTTAAAAAACAAACTCCACAACTAAAGAAGCAATCAATCGAGTTTGATTCTGCTTTCTCATCTTACCTATCTGGTCAGTGCCTCATTCAATTCCAGCTCTTCATCATCTTTGACACATGAGATTTTTAGAAAACAAAAAATTACGTCAGTGAATGAATTTTCGTGCCCTGATCACTGGAAACATCTCATCTTCTTTCATAGGACCAATCCAAACTCCTCAGACTCAGCAGCCTGCTGGAAACTGTTGCCCTCACTACAAAGCCAGAAGCCATACAATTCAGCCTTTTACATGAAATAGTATCTTCCAGTTGGAGACAGCTGAAACAGCTGTAGCAAGTGGTCTCAAACATTCCTGATAAAGTCATAATCTGACCCCAGAAATTGGGATAATTGGTTGAAAAATATTATAAAATCTATGGTGTGGTTCTTTTGGATTTTTTTTTGAGGGGGTGGTGGTGCAGTGTTTTAATTAGGGCCAGTGAACTGTCAGAATGGAGAGCTTCATTAGCAGAAATGGAAGGAAAGAGGGATGAACTGGGTGAACCAACTTCAGCCAGGCATCTTCATGGTCTGTATTCTAAGGCACAGAATTTCATAAAAAGTTGTTGGACCTTTATCATAATGACTGAAGCAGAAAAATAACTAGGGAACTATTGGCCTCATTAATTCTGTTGCAACCCAGAATCAACAAAATATTTTCTTTTCAACAATACTACGTTGTCTTGCTTTTAACTTGTCTCAAAAAAAAAGAAAAAAAAAAAAGAGGAAAAGAAAAAGCACAAATTCATTAATTTTGCCATAATCAAAATAGCATTTTTCATCATTAGGTCTTCACCAGAGAAAAAATCTCCTTCATTCGGTTGTCAGTATCAGAATCGGAATTCAAGAAGAAAAATAGGAAACTCTTATCATGTCGTCGTACCAGCCAAATTTACATGAGGATAATGAAAGGAAGGCAGGTGTCAGGGGAGTAAAAGAAACTTTTAAAAGATGCATGGGAATGTCACTAGCAAGCACAAGATAATGGAGAATTTGCTGAAAGCTGGGATGGAAAATATTAAACAGCCCTCCATCTGGGAAAAGGGAAGGGAATGCTCTGTTGCCAAATTTTCCAAATTGCTCTTAAGTTACATATATGAAGGCAAGGCTCCTTGAGAGAGGTCTTGGCAAAGAGACAATCCTGAGGAAAGGCAGATAGGACAGTTAAAACTGAGTTACTGCTAAACTGTGTGTTCCAGATCTTATATTTCCCTGTTCCTTGATGTCCTATAACTTCTCTTATGACAACATAAGAGAACATTGCACAATGACATGAGGGTATTTTCTTGGAATTCTTCTCCTCCTGCTTCCAGAAGATTTTTCCTTGAATGAGACATAATCATTCTTAACAGTAATAAAAAGAAGAAAAAAAATCTACATCTGAGAAGACACCAGGTAGAGATGTGATTAAAGATTGACATTTTTACCTAGTATGCAAGATTAAATTTTCCAATTTTATACATTCCCTCAAGAACAACTTGTTCAGCTACAGATGAGTTGGCATCGTTCTGTCAGTTCTCAGTGTGGCAAAACATTCTGGAGACTGGACCTGAAAATGAGCACCACACATAAGCCAAATCTACGACTATTTTTTTTCTTGAGATCTGCTTGGAAGAATACCATGGAATAAAGCCCTGGGTAGAACAAGGGGCCAGGAGAGCTGGCTATTTTTCAGAGATCATGTCTCCCCAGCTCAAGAATGAGCTATCCCAACAAGAGGAGGTTAAATGAGATAGCAGGGGGCCTGCTTGGATGAAAAAAGAGCTCCCAACAAAACTCAGCTATAAAAAAAGAAGCCTGCAAGAGGTGAAAGCAGGGATAAAGGACCTGGGGGGAATATGGAGACACTGAGTATGCAGGGATGTATTTAGGAAAGCCAAAGTCCATTTGGAGCTTAATCTGGCAAGGGACATGAAAGGCAACAAGAAAGGTTTCTATGGGCAGTTCAGCAGCAAGAAGGGAAGATGTAGGGCCACTTCTGAATGGGGCAGGGGACCTGGTGATAGAGGACATGGCAGTGGCTGAGGTAGCACTGTCTTCCTCACCTCACTCTTCACTGTTCAGATTGGCCTTCAGACATGCCAGGTCACTGAGAACAACACGAAGCTCTGGAGCAAGGGTGGCATCCTCAGTGGAGGAAGAAAGACAAAGACTTTTCTCAGTAGTTTTTGCTGAGAGGACAAGAGGCAATGGGCACAAACTGAGATACAGGAATTTCACCTTAAACATAAGAAAGTTTTTTTACTCAGAGGGTGTTCAAACACTAGAAAGGGATGCTCAGACAGGGTGTGAAGTCTCCACACGATGTTAAAAACCTGACTGGACACAGTCCTCAGCAACCTGCTTTGAGCAGAGGGTTGGACTAGATGATCTCCAGGAATCCCTTCCATCCTCATCCATATTACTGTTCTGCAGTTTCTGGGGTTTTTTGTCCTTTTCTGCATACATTCACTTTTCAAAGGAAAAAAAAAGAATGATGTATCAAAGCTTCCAGAAATACTTTTTTTCTTTCTCTTTCTGTTTTACAGTTTCATTATCCATTTAGCTTTACGTTAACAAACCCTTGTCAACTCTCTTTCTGTAAATTAACAGAAGCAGGATATTTATATATATACAGCATGATAGAAGAAATTTTAAATCTAAAACTCATACTCACAGTATAGGCAAATCCTATTCCATATATATCCTTCAGATAAAGAAATACCAGATAAAGAAATGCCCCATGAGTAATGTTTGGTGGGCATCACCATAGCAGAACTCCTCAAAGTAAGCTGGGAGGGTTTGTAAGATTTGTTGAAGGCAGTTCCTTTCAGTACAGGCTTTGGTTAACTTTAATTTAAGGCTTTTTCTGAAGAGAAATCCTCGAAAATGCTAATTATAAGAAAGTAAAGAACATCCAGAGGGACCACCGTATTATATCCCAAGCACTCACATAGCAGCCACATTTAAAATGCTCTAAATGGTATGAAAATACTTTCTACTATTATGGAGATTGTCACAGATGCATATTTAAGGACAAGAAGGACTCCTTGGAGAATTCTATGTGGCAGCATGCAAAATTTGGGTCATAGTCTCCCATCCCATGATTCCTAAAGCATCACATTTCTGTAGCTTCAGCAAGAAAATACTTTTTTTAAAAAACTCTAGCCTTTATTTCCACTAAATGTAACCATGAAAAACAGTAGACTCATTAGAAGCTTTCATAAAAAGATACATGTTTAAGCATATTTGACTATGACTTTTCTTTGATTTGACCTTGGCTAAATTGAAAGCACATAAAAAAATTTACAGTCAGTTCTTGATGTGAGCTATACTAATATCTGGCTAACTGCCTCTGCTGTGAAAGCTCTTTCTATTTCAGTAAAATTTTATGCACAAAAGCATTTTCTAGAAACTGATGTAGTGTGTTCAATACATTTTTAGACCCAAGCTTAATTACAAAAGCTTTTTCATAATAACAAATATTGTCCCAAGCAGAGACTGTATTTAATAAATATGCTTATTATTTTCCTTAATGAAAGCAATGTTTAAAATTTGTAGGTAATCCCATTACACTGTACTTCAATTATACAGCCCAGCTCTCCTACCCTCCTGCTGATAGAAGACTTCCTCATCTTAGTTTCCAATTATATACATTAAGTCCTTCCAAAACTACCTTCATTATAACACACAGCATGTATAGCTCTGTCAGGGAAAAAGCTGTAATTGGGAAAGAGCAAAATGCATTTTTTGAGCCTAAGATAATTAGAAGAAAAGTTAATTATGTCAATTAAAATAATCTTCTCTCCACTCAACAAATATGACCTGTTCGTACAAAGAAACACAGCAGGACAGGTACTGATCCTTGGTAAATCATGGTGTTTCTACTCAAGTAATTCTAATCAGGAAGTTGGTGAAATAACCAAATTTTGACTTTAAATTACTTTATAATAGAATAATGTTCAAAAGAACTATTGGATGAACCGAGGAGAATTCTCCAAACCCAAAACCATAGCATTTTTTATATACACCCAAAACTAAACCTAAGTGTTTGTGTTCTTGGACTAAACTTCCACTTCCTAAGAGCAGAAAAAAACAACTGACACGAGCCGACTACTGACAGAAAAGGTCCTGGAAATGTAATAAGCTAAAAATGCAAGTACAAGAAGTAAAATCTGCACCCTTACTGTCAATTGTTCTTGGCAAAGAACTTCATCTCAACATCAGGTGGCAACCAGTTGAATGTATGGAGTGTTGACTCTAATTACAGGGTCTCAAGTCAGAGCTCTAAGTGTTGAACATATGGCTGCATAGAGCAAAACCAGAGCTGTTCACCAGAAAGAGCATGGGCGCACAAGAAGGCTCCCAGATCCTCTAACTGCACAAGCCCAACTTTCAGTCCCTCAGCTTGTAGAAGTAAGAGAGAAATGTGAGGCATCTCTCCAGGAAAGCTGCTGCTGCTAGCTAATTTTCCTTCTACCCACAATACTTTTCTTTGACATTACATTTGATCAGCCTCAGCCACTTCAACCAGCTTTTAGAATGTGCAGTTTTCACTAGCCTGCTCATTTCTGTATTTGCACAACATCTAATTGTGACAGCACAGCTATTCATGACCCTAATTTTGCTGTGAAGAATTTTTCCCATCCCACCTCACAGTGCCTTAACTAGATCATTCAACTTTTGTACACTTCCTAACATATCAATGGTTGTTGTTCTATGGGCATCAGAAAAAGAAGCAATATTCTAGGGAGTACTGCAATACTTCTAAAATGCCACCATAAATTTATTTTAATCTGAGTAGTTTAGGTAGTTCTTTGCTTATGCCAAACTCTTATTTCCTCATCTTACAAATTCCTGGCAATTTGTAAGTATAAAATTTGTAGTGATGATTTGATATGACAAGAAAAGTCAAGTCCAAGTACACTGTGGTTTAGAGAACACTTTCGGATTTCCCAGGGAAATGTTACTTTTTCTGCAAGTTCCAATCTCCTAATTTCTTTTACCCTGATTTGGTTTTTTATCAGTTGGTGATTTTGTCAGGGAATTGGTATCACTGCCAAAGATGTTTACCTCAATTTTGTTTCCAGTTCTAAATTAGATTCCTCCTAAATAGTGAATTAGAGTATTAATCAGTAAAAATCTAAATCTTCATTATTAATTTACTAGAAACAATACAGCACCTTGTAAAACATTTATGCAGCAGTAAACGGAGAACCACTTTGCAGAGATCATGACATGCTTAATTTACTACACAACTAAATATTTAATTACAAATTGTAGCAAAGCTGAAGGTGTTCTGTTGAAATTAAACAATCTTTTAAACAGCAATAGCCTTAACTTTATTGTGGGCAGTAATGGTAAAACTCGAAAACAATTGGTAGGAAACCTGCTCCTTTTTGTGGCGTTTGCCATTACCACTTAAGTGAAGAACCATGTATTTGGCTAGCCAGTCTGCTATTTACTGGTAGGTCTGCTCCCTCCTGTAGTTTCAACAGAAATAATTTTTAAATGGCATATTAAATTAATTGAAAATGCAATGCACTTTGAGGCACTGCATTTGCAATGTAATAGTCTTGCTCCAATGCTTTCCTTGCTAACATCTCTAATTAGAGTAATGGCATTTTAACTTCCTCATGAATATCTAGCAATTCTTTGTTTCATATTCAATTTTCAGAACATCCCAGGTACAATATTTTAAATTCATTTGCATTTATACAGCCAGACTTGTATAAAAAAACCCAACAACTTGTTTATATTTCCAGTTTAGGAAATTTCACACAGAGCTTTTGCAAAGCCATCTCAAGATGAATATATCCTTCCTAGCTTTGGACCTGAACAACAAACATTGATGCGTGTCATATCCAATTAAGGTGAGCTTTCAAAACAGATATTCAACAAATGTAGCTGATTGTTTCAGAATTTGGTAAATGTGTAGCAATATGGAAAATGAGTTCTCTTTTTTTTTTCCCCCCTCCTTTTTTAAACGATTCTTTCCTATTGTCTCTCTAATTCATATAACTCAGCTTTCAGAAGAGGAAGGTAAAGGATGGTTTTTACCCTTGTGTGGATGCAAAGAATAGAGAAACAAAGCGAGATTGGCTGGAGAAAGTTAAGAACAATATCGGCATGTCCCATTTCAGGAGGGAGGTCTATTGAATAGAATATTATACCAAACAAAGAACTTATCAGACTATAAGTATAGTCTGGAAAACAAAGGGTAGCAACAGGATTGCTTTCACCTCATCTTGAACATCTCTTTCAAAACAGCAAATTGGTATTTCTTAACCATCAAGTTGTCTTTATTAACAATATAGAATATCCTGACCTTTTGCTACCTTCTAAGAGCACATGACAGTCTTGTCAAAAATAATTCACCTAAAATCTTAAAAAAGTTGTTAGCTAAGAAAACCACAGGTATGTATATATAATTCATCAGCTAACAGGAAAAGAATATTATATTTAGAGTACAAGTAAAACACATTTTTCTACATCTTCCTTATGTCTCAAGGCTAAAGAATCTTTCACAGATTTTCAAAACTGCATGATATAGCTATTCAAGCCTCTAAAAAGAATAAAGAAGTATACATTTGGTAGCATTCCTCTCATTACAGTGCAGCATCCTAATGATGTGACCTTGCTTCCCAAAGTAACTTGTAAGGTAAACTTCTTAGAAGCAAGATGAGTGATATCACTGTATCAATTCATGTTCAGTTTAAACGTTGCTGTATGAAACATGGAAGCACTTAAAGGAAGACAGACTGAAGTAAACTGAAAAAATCTCAGTCTAGGATTGAAATAAAGTTTTCATACGAAGTTTGTTTTTCAAATCTAATCCCAGTTTAACAACGGCAATGTTATTGCAATGTTGATCTTCATGAAAGGCATGTGATAGCCTTGGAGTAGTTAATACAGAACACAGCGGGGCACTCAGCATAGTGCTGGGGTCATCACTGGCCATCTCAGAAGAGCTAAGAGTGGTGCCAGCTGTGTACCTGCACATACTCTCTGTGTCTGAACAATGCCATTTCTGAACAGACTTGGAAAGGAGGGAGGATGGGTGGTGGGAGTGGCGCTAATATGAAAAACCTTGTTCTGCTGTTTACCTGGAAGCTGCTGTGAAAAAGAGAGCTTCACACTTCAGAAAATGTTGTGAGTGCTTCACGTGGTACTGGGGCCTCCTTCCTGGTGGTAAAACCTCTCAGACTGCACATACTAGCTAGTCCCTTGATTCTTTCCAATTGCTCGTCTGAAGCTGTTAACATATATTAGAGCCATAATCAAGCTTTTCAGGATACACACCAATATTTTAGGTAGTGTATGGCAGAGAATTTTTTTCCACCGTAACAAGAATGTGCCTCATTTAAAATAAACTGTCTTGAGAAGCACATGACATGACAATAATTCTAAATTTTACTAAAGCTTTTTACACACACATGACTTTGGCAGGCTGCCTTCCAGTGAGAGCAAGTTACATATGTACCAGCTCTAATGGCCCATATAGGATATTAAAAACACATAAAGAATAATTTGATAATCTACCTTAGGAACAGTATGAGAATTTACATCTCAGTTACCTTCAGAGACTCTAATGCCAAAGGACAGATTGTTTCTTGTCAGTGTTTCAAACTGATCTCTATTTGCAAACACAGCAAGTGATGCCAAATGCAGTTCAGAACTCAAATCAAACAACATTTATTATGCGCTGTTTTGAATTGCATATGCAGGACAGAGAGGCAAGTAATGACAAAAAAAAAAATCATGCTTGCACATCACACAAGCCATTTCCATAATATACTTGAACACTGTATATAAATGCAAAGAAATAAAACTATTCCAATAAAATAATGAGTTCCTTATGAGTCAAATGTATTCACAATGCTACACAGTGGGATTTAACAGAACGTGATATACAATGTAGACCAAAATATAAATGCAGCAGTTATACAAAGAAAAAAACAAAGACGGGGAAATGATAAATTATTTATTGAATGAAAGCAGAAAATAGAAAATGAGAAAAAATTTTCTTTGAAAAAACAGGTTAGCTTGTAACCAGTGATAATAAACACACTTATTCATTACAGGCAGGTCCAATCTGATTCTATTTGAGTCCCAGCTGAGCACTCAGAGCAGCAATTAATGCAGCCTCCGGTGTGGCTGTCGTTTTCTGAATGTTCCTGTCCATCTTGGTTTTGTCTTGAAGCAAACAAGCTGAAAAATAACTGAAAGAGTTACTTAACTTGTTTCTAAGATGATCACAACACTGGCTAAAATGGTAAAGGAAAAAATCTGTTTTCAGTGCCATGCTACAGACACTTATGGGTGGTACCTGACAGGCAAATGCACAGAGCAGTGCATGCCAGAATAATGCAGGGGGAAAGGGAGAGGCAACACCAGTGTATGGCAGCCAGCTAAGGTTAGAGCCCTCTTAGGTTAGACTGGAGAGCAGGAGAGAAGATGTTCTATACTTTACAAAGACCTCACCCATAGCTGGTTAACAGGTATTTCTTTAATAAAAAAACAAACAAACAAAAAAACCAATTAAAAACCCCAACTAATTTAACCAGGAGTGCTCCTTATTGTTCATTAATTGCTACAGAGAGGTGCCTGGCCTATCCAGGTGCAAGGACAAAACTCCTCACAGATGAAAAAAAGAAAACAGATTTAAAAAAAAAAAGATTACTTTGAAATTAAGAATTTCAAGGGATTAACTTCAGTAGTTTACTGTTGATCAGTATCTTATTTTAAGACATCATTCTTGCATTTTTTCAAGGTTAGTTGAATTTGTTTTTTATTACTACTATAGTGATTGGGAGGTGGTAGTGAGTTAAAATAAATCCCTACTTAGGTAGCTTATCCCTCCTGTTATGTATTCATCCTAGTGCATATGGGATTATAACAAAATGCAAAGAAAGGAAAGGAAAAAAAATCCAACCTGAGTAGCTATATTTTTCTGGATTAAATCACAATATGAGAAAATGTCATAGAATTCCAACTGAGCTGTACTAAAGCAAAAGACACAGCGAAGCTCTGGATGTAGGAAAGCTCGCATATTTTTCTTCACACGGTTATGTGTGAAAAGATAAGATTTCTCCATAAAACTGTAAAATAGAGCACTTAGAAAGTCCATTTGAAACGATTCCTCCAGGGGGCTGAGATAACTCCGGCATCTGTTCGAACAAGTAATTCTGCAAATAAGTGACACATTTTTGTCATCCCATTGAACCTGGACAACGAGGGCCCTTGATTGCCCAAACATAAATAAAACTATCCATTGCCCTTACAGCATGTGGCAGCTACATGAGATGTCCCTTAGAGAAGCAGTCATTTCACCTTTAGCCAAGGCAATAACTAGACCTGCAAGTTTTATCACTTCATCGCAACCCCAGTGGACTGTAAATGATTTGGTAAGCTCTGGTTTGAAAGAGAGCACTTCTTAAGAAATCTAAGGTATGGACTGAAGGAAAGAAAGAGTTCATCTTCTTTGGAATGATACATATATGTAAAAATAATGTCACAAAAATATGTTTATCTGCTATTATGTTTTATGATTTCTTAATGACAGAGTTTCTCTTCTATTTTATGATTAATTACTGTTTCAAGTGAGCTTCTCATCTCTTTCAAATTGCTGGGTAGCTACTTGTAAACAAAGCAAAAATGAAACAAGAACACATATCTTAGAACTGCCCACCCTGAAATTAGCTATGCTAAAATACAGATATGAGAACAATCTAAATTCAAGTGTCATCTTGATATGAAGTCTTGATTGTCATTATTGCCACGACAGTTTTGAAAAAACTATTAAATACACCTTTATTTATACACAGGGCTTTTTTTTGTTTGTTACACATCCCAGTTTTGTTAACTTCTTAAAGCATTTTTTTGGGTCTTTTGCAAATATTTCATTGTAGGCTGACAGTCAAGGATACTTGATTTACCCATAATAACTCTAAAGCCAAGCACACAGAATGAAAAACTGTTTGTTGGTCTATGTTCTACTTATCTAGTCTGCACAACAATACTTTCAAAACTACTCATTTAAAATTATACTGCTCAGTTGTGAATGTGACTTCTGGGTCATCTCTTTTTTTATTTGCAATTTATAGTCCAGAAACTGCATTCTATTTTATCATTACATATACACCTATTTTTTAAAGTTAAATTGCTTCTGTCTTGAATCATTAAATTAATAAATGAGTTAAACTGGAACGATAAACTAAACCTTATGGTGTAAAGCTTAAATGTTTTCAAATACAAGACATAGTTCTTAGAACTGATAATACTTTAGGAGTAACTTGATTTCTAAAACCTAGGAAAAGAATTCTAATAACGTTTTTCTGTTACAGAATAGTGAAAATCAACTCATTTAAACACTTCACATGGGCCCTGTTATTTTTGCTCCCTAAAATAATCTACAAGGAGAAACCTCCTTTTAAAGTGACTTTTATCTTTAGATTTAAAACCTTACCCACATAACTAATTCTACAGTGTTTAAAATTTGGATTTCATGGTTGAAATATGTTCCACGTCTGAACTAGCACGAAAACCAGTTCTGAACTTCCCCTTTTTAAAATAAATTATGTGGTAACTTTGGCAAGTCTTTTCCCACTTCTGATAATGACCCTGGAAACCCAAATTCTATCGATACAGTGAAGCATTATCAGAAGCTTTTTTCACACTTTAGCTCATTCTCTCAGATCAACATGATTAATTGTTCAGGTACTTTTCTGTACCTCTTCCAGCCACTTAGAGTACTTATTTCTATAGCATAACTACATGTAATTAACATCTCTTGATTTCTGCTTGATTGTGGTTTAATGAGAAAAATTCAAGACATCAATCTTTGCCTTATGTTATTTTAGTTCCAAGGTTCAAGTGATCACATTTACTCTCATAACAATAATCCTTTCATGTGACAAACTCAAAGCAGTTGAGTAACTTTAATAAAAAAGTAAGACCAGAGATGACTTGAAAGGAGTTCAGTTGTTTTCAGGCAATATTAGTGGCAGCATTCCCTGTACACTAAATGTCTCTCTACTTGGAGGGAAGAGTAACACTAGCAATCAAGCCAAGACAACCAGATTGAGATAGAATTTGTAGATAAAAAAGTGCAATATATACTGGAAAGACTTTATGATCTAGTCTAATCAAAACAATAAAGCAAAGAAACATGCCTAAGATTTGGCAAAATGGCAAAATGAGAACATTAAGAGCAATTAACAGGCATTAGCCCATTTTACTTACAAGAAGTTTTAGCCAGGACTGGTTGGAAAAAAAAAGAAAGAGTTCAACTTTCCAAATTTGAAGGTTTTTCAAAATATTTTGCTTCACTTCTGAATTAAAATAAGGTTTTAAAATATAACATAAAAATATGACTCAAATAAAAATACTGGTGCACACCAGTCAGCTCGAGAGAACCATTTAAGACACCTACGGCTGCCATTCATCCAGTTATTCCTAGATGTCTTCGTTACTCTTCAGATGAAAGTTTAACAGTGAGAATTCATGTCTGGTTTTAGAAGCTTAATATTTACCAGGAAGTCATAGAATCCTAGAGTGGCTTGATTTTGAAAGGACCTTAAAGGTCATCTCATTCCCACCCCACTGCCATGGGCAGGGACACCTTCCACTAGACGAGGTTGCTCAGAGCCCCATCCAGCCTGGCCTTGAACACTGAAGCTCTTAGGTTGTGTGTGGGTGGTAATAAGACAGTGCCTTTCCATAGGGTCCGACTCATCTAAGCACAAACTCCAAGGAAATGCCAGGCTGGAGGGGAAGCAAGAACTGAAAAGGCAGGGCAGGAGCAGCAGTGCGGCACTCAACAGCAGGTGCTGGTTAGGGAGATAAGAAAGCAGTCTCAGGAACTACCACAGAGTTCTCTCTCTTAGTGAGAACAAACCCACCTCCCTCCTTTGGTCTTCCAGCTCTGCTGCTTGCTGATACCCTTTCCCCTTTCCCTTTCCCCAAGGCTCAAGATCACTTCTCCAGCTCCTGAGAGCCTCCAGTCCCTGGCTGCAATGCTGCAGGTCGCAAAGTACGAAGAACGTGCAGGTCCTGCTCATTCAGAGGTAATTTGCATGCCAGCTCCCCTGGAGCAGGGATTGCCATATTCAGGTATGGGGAGATGAGCGGGAAGGTATGGTGAGCTGCAAGGGATGGGGACAGGAGCTCTAGCTTTGGAAAAGATGGAGAGCTCTGGAGACACCGTGGGCCAAGTTCACCCACGTGGTCACAACCAGACACCCTTGTGCAGGTGCACAGCACACACACACAAGGTGTCACATCGATGCTGCTTAGCTCTTCCCACCAAGGACTGCCCTGGTCACCACAGAACCATGGAATGGTTTGGGTTTTAAGGGACCTTAGAGATCACCTAGTTCCAACCTCCCTGACCTGGGCAGGGACACCTTCCTTCCCCTTGTCTTTGTGTGCACCCCCTAGCACAGCAGGCTTCACACCTTGGAAACTCTGTTTCCCTAGACAGACACCTGGGAGATCCAAGTTCACGTCCTCTCTCTGCACAATTCAGGCTCAAAGTTTTGACATTTTACGGAGCCACACTGCCAGGAAGTGCAAATGTCTGTGCACACACCACAGTCCGTGATGCAACCCTCTTCTCTAATGTCTCTTCCCCCAGTTTTCTTCCTCATCCTAAGAAAACAAACAGGCTCATACAAAATTTCTGTTTCTTATAAATACCCCCTAAAAAATTATTGACTAGTACTCATCCAAAGAACTAAAGCGTAATAGAAAAATCTGTTAGGGAGCCATAGTCTTCTGATTCCTACTATCCAGATGTTTACTGCAAGAAAATCTTTTTGCACACATATGGTATTAGAAAATGCTGCTGTGTGTTACTACCTCCAAAAGCACATTGAGAAAACAATGTATTATTCAAATCATGCACGTGGAGAAAAACAGCTAATTATTCTTCTAGGGGAAAAAAAAAAAAGGTGAAACTGCTTAATAATTTGATTATTCAACCATTATATAAAAAAGGTCAAAACCAAAAATAGGGATGCAGTTAAATGCTATTTTGAATTTACTTTTTGATAGCTCTGCATTCTATCTGTGTTCTCCTGGTACCGAGGTAATGTACTGAAGATGTCAGTGTTGATCAGCTTCCAATCATCAATGGCACTTATTGAAATAGTATCCTGCTAAGAATGGGATTTTCTGCATTTGCTAGAGTTTGATTTGAAGGAAAAAAATATTAAAATTATAAATGAGCCCTGACTGTGGAATAAACGTCCAGGAAAGAAATTTTTTTTTTTATATAAGTCAATAGGTAAACATTTTACAAGGTGTTTATTGCATACTTACTGCCTTCTGGCAAAAATAAAATTCCCATGTAAGTATGTTATAGCATGCTCAAGTAATATCAAGAAAGCTTTTCCCTAAAAACTGTTAGGTATATCTTTAAAGCTTAAATAGCATGAGCCTAAGTTGTCTTGGTTCTTTCAAAAGTCCTGTAGGGATGAACAAGTAGCATTATAACAAAACTATACAGAAATATTTTAAATACCTTAAAATAAAGAGAAAAAGAGATTTTTTTTTTTAGGATTCTTTTAGTTGGTGATACAAGACTCTACAGAGAAGAAAATATTTTCTCAGTGAATAGTCTGGCACTGTTTTATGAAATTTTCCAAGGTTATTGAAATAATCTATGACCATATATGCTTTAAGCAATGCACACTAAATCTGTTTTTAAAGCTGCTGGGTGAGCCCCACTGTGTCAGGAGTGGAATGTGTCCACTCATCCTGCCTCTGTCATCTTGGAGGAAGCCTGAGAGCAAATATTCCTCTGGAGGGAGCCCCTCAGGACTAAGGAAGATCCAGGCTGCAACTTTTTTCCTCCCACAGCAATATGCAAACAGCAGGAGAGTTTATCTGATGCTCTCTTTATGGAAATGTGATTGATGACAGAGAAAGTTTGACAGTCCCATGTATAGCTCTCTGCATTTCTATTTCCCCCTTATGTATATGATGTGAAATATATAAATCACTACTATTTAAGTAACTTCCTAATGACTTGCATATTTAAATTTCAAAATTTCCACACAGCAGCTTTTTAACCATTGGAAATATTTTGCAGAAAAAGAAAATCTCTCCCCATTTTCCCCCCAACCACAGATATAATATATTTTTGCTAATAATTTTCTCTAGGTGAAGGGCTTTTCCAGTTACAAAGGAATTCAGGCAGTGATAGTTGCTTAGTGGATTGGTGGCTGTATTACATAGCATAAGACATATTAAAGACATAATAAAGCAGCCCGTTTAGAAAGTCTTTGATGACATCAAAGACAACAAGGAAAAGAGGGAGCCATCATTACCAGACTAATGGTAATGGCTACTAAAGGTAACTTTATAACATTACATTGAAGTTTTTCCCCCAATCTAAATCTGAGTTTATAAAAGAGGAATTAGTCCCATTTTGAAAATGGTTTCTCTGGTAATGTAGACAAAATTGGATTGCAGGTCAACTAACTAAATGTTTTCTATGCTTAGAAGAAAAGAAAATTGCCTTGATATCCCCTAATTATCATTACTGCAAATTCTAAAACTATTCAAGTTTTGCTCAGGGATAAAGAAGGCAGAAGGCTCTTAACCTACAAGGGCTTCCAGAAAACAGCTGGTTAAACACAGGTCAATTTTATGACAGAAAAATACTGAAAGATAGTACGGACCATTTTTACATACCTATATATTTTTAAAATAAAAGGGATTCACGCTGCAGCACAGTTTCAACAAGTACCATGAAACAAAATTCCCAAACATTATAAATGCTTAACATTTTACTCCATCCTCATTAGTACCACACTAGGAAGAAAAAAATATATACAAGCAGCAAACAATCAGCGGTTGTTTAAGAGCCTAATATAGTACTAGGAAAAATAATGCAGCACAGCAACAAGTTCACTGGAGTGCTCCCTTAAAACAGACGTACCAGATGTACAGCTGTTTATCTTGGGAAGACAAACAATCAAAAGAGGGCATAAAGACTTTTGAAAGGATCTTCTCCCCGGTATTTAATAATATGCAAAATATTGAAGGATTCTCGCAAGAAATCAGGAATAGCAATAGGTTGTTTTTCATGGTATTTTAAAAAGCTAAGCAGACACACAACAGGATGCCAGCAGGCAGCTTGCATGAGACATAAGGCTTTATATTCCCACTAGGAACGTACCTTCTCTGCTTTTGCTTTCCTGGCGTTATGCACAAACCTGCGTCCCAGCTTCTTGGCATACCAGATAGAGGCAAACATTGTAGTGATGAAGATTTCAGTCTGAATATGCAGCACAGACACACAAAAAAACCACCAACTTCCCCCACAACTGAGATACAGATCTAATGCTGGTTAAGGTCTTAACTGTGCTGCTGCTTTGTCAAGTCCTCTCATGCTGCCTTCTGAAAAAAAAAAAAACAAACCACCCAGTGTGGCCAGTCTGCAGGTGTATTTACATACTGCCAGCAGGAAGTCCAGGGTGAGGCATCTTTGCATCCAGCTCACATCCAGTCTGCTAAGTGCCTGTCTGCAGTTCTTTAGCACTGTCACCACAAACTACATATGTGTCAGTATGAAAGGAAGCTGCAGTAAACTACTGTAGCAGACAGCTCACCTCCTCTTCTCCTGTTCTGAAATTTAACTCCTTGGTTCTCTTCGATTTGCCAGCATGCAACAGAAGCAGCAGCAGTTCAAAAATGAGATACACAGCACTGCAGGAAAGCAAAGGGGCACAAAAGTGCCAAAAATAGAAATATGTATTAACTGTTAAGGTGAAGGAACAGGTGTTTCATGTGTTTCAGAGCATTTAAGATATGAAAGAAAAATTGATTTTACTTTGTTCTTGCGGTTTGGGGTCTATTCAGAGATATTTTTGCTACCTAGTTTCAGTTTGCAACAGACAGGCATCAGAGCTGCTCGGTTCACTTGCTGATGTCACACATGCTCTGCTGAAGGATTTAAGACTCAATCAAGGGCTTCTGTTTTTCTTTGATAACGCCTTCACGAAACAGAAACCTGATAGGTTTTTTTCCAAATTCCAAACTTCTGCCCTACCTAAGCATGCTTTTCCCTCTCCCTTTAATTGCAGGCTATCCTGCATTGGGAGTTGGGAAGTGCCTTTGAACACCTATTTTTGCAGTGAAACAGTAATGCACTATTTTCCTTTTGTCACACACTTCAGCTTTAACCCCTGCACCTCTCTTCAGTTATAATGGCTAAACAATAAGCAGAAACATACTATTTTGGCTCCAGACATATGACAAACCTGATGTTCCTCCCAGTCAGATGCAGTATCAAGGCTGTAAATTACGGGGTTTACAGGTATGTGTTGTATTTGATAGCAATTATAAGACAAGTCCTGCCCAGTGCCTTCCCACCTTCAAGTGTGGAGATACCAACATGCAGGAGAATCACTGCTGTCCTGTGTGCAGCATTGGATTTGGGATGCACACATGCAGGAATAATTTCTGATCTGCTCTTCTGTGGTAAAGAGCAAACCAAAATTAACTGATAGATATAAAAGGAAATACAGGCAATTAGGAAATAGCAATTTAGTATAGGGCTCGTGGGGCCAAGGAAAAACCTTTTCTGCCCCAGGATTTTCAGACAATGGCTGAAACTATTTTCTCCAGGGGACATGAAATCAAAAGGGAAAATATTCCACTCCCACTTATAACTTAGATAGAACACCCAAGTTACTGTAGCTGGATGGAATTGCCCAAGCTTTGAGCCTGAAGGCACAAACTGCTAAATTCCGTTAAGATTATAGGGAGTTCAAAGAATTCTTCAATACATTTTAAAATGGTAAGTTGGTTAACTAAATTGAAATTCTTAGACAGTGAGGGCTTTTTTCAAGGTAACTCTATGGTGTATGGTTGATTTTTCCTTGACACCTAAAACCTTCTGACAAAATATTTGGTAACTGGTGATATTTCTGGGAAGAGAATAGTTACTAAATATTTCCAGTTCAAAGATTTAGTTAATCCTGGCAGCCAGAAAGTTTTAAGACCACAAGATAGAGTAAATTCATGTCTCATCTAGGATATGATTGCTGGAGAAGAGCTGTCTTTCCATAACAGCACTTTAGCTCTCTGAACTCTAGGCAGAGAGTAAGATAGACCCTCCAAGGTGAGAAAACCTTTATTATGCCATGTAGCAGCTTCTCACCATTCTCCCTGTTTGTGGGAAGACATTTGCCTAAAATAGAGGGGACAGTAGGCAAGAGAAGGAAGAAAGATGGCCTGAAAAATTCTGGAAAAAATCAGACCTTGTTTCTAGTTGGGATACCATTGTAAGGAAACATGGATAGATTTATAAAAAAAAAAAAAAGTGTCGAAAAGGAGAAGCAACATCATTACACAGCTTAGCCAACACTATAAATGTTAAAGGAACAGAACAAAAAATCTTTCATAGTATATGCATAAACAGTAGAACACTTCTCCCACTCTGCTCCCATGCTTTTATGAAGAGAATAAGTATAATTTGAAATCATTGCACTACAACCAAAAAAGGGTACATTCTCCCAAACAACTATTTAGATAGTCTTATGTATATTCAGAAGCTGAAAAAATCGAAGGAAATAGTCGTTAAACAATAAAACCTCATTTTTATGACTTTTATCACCAACATTAGCAGCTTTACTGAACTATTTATTCAGGAAAAGTAGGGAGTAATAAAAAGCCACAATTCATCCCACTTGAAGAAAAAAAAATAGAATACATTGTTCATTTAAGAAATAATGACAAAGCAATAGGGAGGTAATTTTCTCCACCCACTGAAAATGTTAGATCAGGAAGAATAAATCTTGCCAAATACCTAATCTTGATTCTAATCAGAAATACAGTTTAACTGTTTGCATGCATTTGCAGATCTATCCAAACCCCCAAGTATAGCGATGGCCAGACTGCAAGCCATTTCCTTACAGCTCCATCACGCAGCAGTCTGCCATACATTGCCAATAGCAGGTTTATTAGGGCTGTACTGGTACCGAGGGAGTTTATGATTATGAATATTTTACTGTAACCATAACGAAGGCTGCATTTTACAGAAGTGCTACAAGCCGAGCTGCTTTAGAAGAATTGGAACTCCCAGCTGCTGTCTCCTCACAGGAGTAATATGTGCTTTAGCTTGCTCACTGAAGTGCTACATTACAAGGACAGAGAGATGCATGCCATTGAGCAACAATATTACCACAGACAGGAGATAATCAGTTAAGAGCAGATTTTACAAGGAGCTTCTTTCTGCAAATGAGTGGGTGGTATTTGGTAAACCAAACCACATCCAAACTATACATTAAATGTCATTCTCCTGCCTCTATGAGAAGAAGTGGTCTTACCACAAGTGGGCACACGGGTATAAGCACAGAGCAATTATGCAGTTGAATCGTATTATTTTTATGACATGGCTCCCCAACATCACAAGCAATGGCAATTGATGCTCGGTACCGAAACAGATGGTTGTTTCAAACACCTTGCCAACTGTTTGTGTGCACTGAGTATCACCAGTATTTCTGACAGTTTGCCTCCTTTTTCAATTTTAACATTGCTGCTTTACTTAAGCAGCACTCGTGAAGAAGTCTGGCTTCGCTTTAGACAGAGCATTAATTTTCCCTTGTTAAGGGATAACTTCTCACAGCACACACGTGGGGTGTCAACCTCCCCCTCACACACCTGTGGTGAAGATAGATGTTAGCTGTAGGTTCGGGTTCTCTGCAACCTCTATCTGAGTATATACACACAGTAGTCATAAAACGTGATGACAGGGCCATTTAAAATACAAATACAGCTCAGTCATAAATAATGCCTTCCTTGTAACAATGGGAAGACAGATGGAAAGATTAGTATTCAGGGTTTGCAGAACTGTTTCCAGTGAAATGGACAGGCGATGGAACAAGTGAAAAATGAAATACTTAAGATATAAAACAATCACTTTACTTCAAGGTTTATTTGTTAACACTCCACAGCTGTGGGCACAGGAACAGAGCTGCTGCTGAGAATCTAAGGTAACTAGCTTTGTTTTTATTAGCACAAGGCAACAACAGATATTGATTTGGCTGACTGTACAAGCAACCATTTCCCATCCCCAGCACAACTAATTATCTTACACAGCTACATGATGCCAAGGCATACTATTTAATGACCAGAATACTAGGAAAGACAGGAATCTAAATGTCTGCTATGCAGTCCAGAAGATATAAATTTTAGGCACTCAGACTTCACTATTCTTTAAGTAGATGGAAGACCCAAGGTTTTGTAAGGATCTGATTTTTCATTCTTCCCTCTAAACAATGGCAAATGGACTAATGTTCTTCCTCCTAATGCAGCTAACAGTATTTTTATAGGAAACCCATGGGCACTTTTAAAAAATTAAGAGTGAGCACCACCAAAACACATTCAGACTTCTCTTTTGGCCAAGGCAGAACACAATCTGTTACAGATACAATACAGGCAAAGGATTATCATAGAACAGAATCACAGAATCACTGAGGTTGGAAAGATTATCAAGTCCAACCATGTCCATAAGCACCACATCTACACATGTTGTAAATGCCTCAGGAACGGTGACTCAACCACTTACCTGGACAGCCTGTTCCAATGCTTGACAAGGCTTTTCATGGGGATTTTTTTCCTAGTATTCAACTAAATCTCCCCTGATGAAACTTGAGGCCATTTTCTCTTGTCCTGTTGCTCGTTACCTGGGAGAACAGACCAACCCCCTCCTCACTGCAGCCTCCTTTCAGGTACTTTTAGAGAGGAATAAGGTCCCACTGATCCTCCTTTATTCCAGGATAAACACCCTCACCTCCCTCAGCTGCTCCTCATCAGACTTGTGCTCCAGAACCCTCCCCAGCTCCGTTGCCCTTCTCTGGACACGCTCCAGCACCTCCATTTCTTTCTTGCAGTGAGGGGCCCAGAAGTGAACACAAGATTCGAGGTGCAGTCCCACCACTACGGAGCATGTAAATTTCTAGTTATGGTATTTTCTACCAGTTATGATGTTTCCTAACATTTCTTTTTCTACAATAAAAATTTTAAAATTCTGCCTCTTGATCCTGAGTTTTAAAAATGAAATCTGAGTTGCTTAAAAGCTAAATGATTCCTTGGAACATCTAAGTCAATGGCAAGAATACAGTGCAATGATTCTGAGAACAGTCACTTATCCTGACAAAGAAATGTTGCACAGAAGGGAACAGGGGGAAAAAAAAAGAAGCAGAAGATGAAGAAAGAGATGGGATAAAAATGGAAAAAAAAAAAGAAGTGAAAATGAAGTGCTGCATATTAAGGATGACAGAGGTTCATACTCTTCTCTTCCAATTTAAATTTTTCTACTCCCTTAATATTTCTTGTGCCAAATCATTTCTCTTTAGAAATTATGCTTTTAGAAACCCAGATGTGACATTACGAGTTTGCCCCAGGTCTAATTTCCCCTTAAAACAGAAGATACTGCATGCAGACATCTCCTCTGTCACCTTTCCTGATGTGTGGCAGAGCTCTCTCCTGGCGGAGGGCATGAAGAATCTCATACACAATGTCACAAGACTTATAAAAAAATTAAAATGCAAGCGTTTTTTTCTCTGGACCTCCATTAAGTGCGAGGCCCCAAATATTTTGTGTCTGCACTCTGCCATGCAATTATCACTGCTATTATTCTGCTCTTCTATTATTTGGTGGGGTAGATGGCACTCAACCTGCTACCTGTGGTGCAACAGGTCAAGAGAAGAGAGGATTAGGAGGTGTGCTAAAAAATTGCTTGAAATAGAGCTTTAACTGTGGAAGGACAGGAAATGGAAATGAAATACGTGCTATGCTAGGCACTGAGACTCAGCACATCCCTGCACATGGGAATGTATTCTAGCACTTTACAGCGTAATGGCACAACAGACTATCTTTTAAATTTATGCAGGTTTTTTTTCCTTTTTTATTTATGAAGTCTTGGAATGGAGAAAAACCTAATTACAGTACTTAATTTTGATTTTAAAAATTGATTTTCAACTCTAGTTTCTGCTGGTGCAGAGGAAACTTCAGTGAGTCACAGAAGTAATATAACAACCATTAGCAGCCTTAAAAAAAAATAAACAAAAATTTGAAAAATGCCAGTTTATTCCCTATATGTCCCTGGTTCAGCACAAATTGCTTTCTGCCTCACCTTTCTAATAGAAATTTTTAAATTTCTTCCTGCTGTGTTAAGAAATCACAATCAAAATGGTGTATAAAATCCTCTGATGTGCCATTATGCTGCTCAGACTTGTATCAAATCAAAGCACTGTGTATGTAGCACAGTTATACATTTGCATGGCAAGCACTCCCACGGGAAATAATAAAAACTACAAAATTTATCCCTGGGGAGAGAAAAAAAGGAGGAACCACAGACTGCAAGCAGTGCTTATGTGTGTCACCAGTGCATCTTGCAAGGCACTTGCCAAATATAATCCTGAACAAAACTGAATTCAGTGTGGAAACACTTATATTACAGCTCTGTGTGTGTGCCTCCCATCCTGCAGCATTTAAGTACGTTTGTTTTCTCATTACTGAGACATAACCCTGAGTGATGGTGGACTCAGCCTCTGTTTTGGGTGGGGATGAATTAAGGCACAAAGTGACTTGTTAACCAACATACAGGAAAGCAGAGAATCTCCACACTGACTGGAGCCCAAAATCTCTGACCCAAGGTGTGGCCACACGGTTTGCCACGGCCAAAGCCAGGCAGATGTGGCATGCACTCTCACTCAGCCCCATGCCAGTCACCACTCTCCTGTCCAGATCCAGTGAGGAGGGCAGGAAAAGCAGGAGGGCTGGAAATGTCCATACACCCCCCAACAAGGGCCACTGACATACATACTTTCCATATGATCTTTTTATTAGGAACAGCAAGCCAGGCAGCTTATAAAGAGTTGTTCATCTCACTGCTAATCACAAAAGAACCCCAAAAACCAGTTGCAGGCACAAGCATGGGAATATATATCATCCCACCTTAAACATTATTTTATTCCCGGCTGATGACAAGCTGTCTTTTCTTTCAAAGACATCCTTAAATCTCACTTTCGATTTATCAGCCCCAAGAGCAAAATTAAAAAGTCAGTTTAAGCAGAAACGCTGCGAGTTATAGGCACTGAACCAGTGAATCACACGGACTGCTTTGACCCACCATTATTTAAAGGTTCAAGGTGAATGTACCTAGCCCTTGCCATTGTCCAAGCTCCCCAGGAAATCCCTATGCACAAGAAGCCTGGTTGCACTGAATTATGAAACATTAAGGAATCGCAAGTGATGAGATCTAACAGGATAGCTATGATCTCATGCCAGCATCTCCTTGCAGGCAGACACACGTGTACCTGTGTGGGTTGAGCCCACTCAGCAGCACATTCCTAAGCAGCAGCTGAGTCCATGCAGGCCATGCACACCACTCTCTGTCATCTTGCAGGCTGGGTTGCCTTTTGTCCCTCTCCCAAGTCTTTGCCAAAGCAGCAGCTCCCAACTCCCAGCTGGGACCATCTCCAGCCATATGCTGCTGTTGACTGGACTGTGCTCCAGCTGGGCAGCCCCTCCCCTCCAGGGCCTCCTGACTGGCTTTTTAATGCTTCTTAGAGAAGAATTTACATGTTGAGAACAAATGAAACAGATAATGGCTTCTGCCAGTTTTCATTTCAGTTCTTGCTCCTTAACCCTGTCCTCAGCTTTTCTAGGCTGTGATGCTCACAGCTCCTGGGAAAAGGTCCTACAGTTCAACAGTTCAGTATCACTTGGGAAGTTAAACCACTTTAGAGGCAAGTTGTTAAGAACAATGCTGAACACTGGTTTAACAAAGCAATATTTTCCTGCTAAAATGCAAAAGAGAAGAAATACGAAGGAAAACGATGTACCTAATTCCTTCAAATATAAGATGTTCTACTACTAATTGTGAGGGGTAGATAACAAGCCTTTATCCAGGACTGCCTGCAGTTCTTAGGGCCAGAGACAAGGAAGAGGTCTTCTTGCTTTTGGAACTGACTCACCACATTTCTGCTGCCCAAGCAAAGCAGAGAGAGGAGAGTCCAAACCTCAGCAGAGCAGGCACCAGGCTTTCTCCCTTAGTTCTGCTAAAATTCTTCCGCATGAGATTATTTACTCTTTGCAAGCCAGCTGCTCACCTTAAAAAGAAAAGAATAATGCTCTACCACACTGGGACAGTCTATAGATAGAAGTATTAACAAATGTGAATTACTGTGAGAGAAGGCATGGGACAAAGAAGAACATCTACCCCCTCACTGGCTGATAAAGAATCACACAGAATTCTGCTGAAAGGTCTGGGACAGTCCATATCAAACCTGATTACACAAATGCTTCATTGTAATGTGACACAAGAAAATGTCCATTTCAGCAATCGGTCATGAAGGATGATACTATATCCATTTTGACCAAAAGACAAAGGAACTATAAGTAAATATGAAATTAAGGACAAGAAGTTATTTTTCTAAAACCTAAGATATCTTCAGAAGCAGAAAAAAAAATATATATAGCAAATACTAAAATCTAAAATAAAGAATTACCTGTCTAACATATTTCAGTTAATTAATTAATTTTAAAAAATGAGAAGAGAAAATTAGTCACATGAGATTTTCTTAATCAATTCCATTCCAGTGCAAAGCCCAGTTGATAGGAAAAAGATGACAAACACAGTGGTGGAGGGAAATTTTTCATTGCAGAGGGTTTTGGCACTTTGAAAACCAGTGGAAGAATTGAGGCTGTATACAGCTAGTGAGATATACTTCGACAAGAGACGGACTAGATCTGATTAAAAGAAATCTAAAAAAAATGTGATAGTTTTTTAGGACAAGAATAAAAAATAGCATCTTTCCAAACACTTTGAAGTTTTTAAATTTAATCTGAGTGTTTCAAGAAAACAGAAACTTTTTCAGATCTCTAACCAGTAGAAAATTGAGAAAGTGTTCCTTGAAATTGTCAAAATATTTATCTTTCATTTTCATCAAAAAATCAGAATATTTCAGCCTTCTCCAGGGCTGTCAATACTGCTGTCTAAATTACATTTACATTTAATTTTCCTTTGGGATCCCAGTCAACAGATATTTTTAAAATTTCTGTTCTGCACAACTCACAGAAAATACTTTCATTTGATTCATACATCTAACAGCCTCAAAGATCTGCCAAATCAAAGATCCAAGATTCTTCCACACCTTTGTGCAAATTGAATTTTGCCAAGCCAGGTACATTGGTTGTCTACTCACAGGTCAGAAGACACCATGAAGATGCTAGAATGAACTCACGTGAACTTACAGAAAAGATCGTGAGGAGCGAAAGTACCACAAAAGCAAGCAACTCCCTGGTTCTCATTGTTCAAGCATCCTGGAAAGCACTATATTTCATGCCTAGACCTCCCAGAAGTAAAACCAAAGCTGAGTAAAGGACTATTTCTCCACCACTCCCCACAACTAAATGCACAAAAGATTTAATATACACAGACTTGCACAACACATCTCTGCCCTGCCCACAGTGGTGCACTAGAACAAGTACCTCCAATGACTCCAGTTATTTTTCTGTGGCTCTAGGGGAACCAGTTCTACATTGAACTGAACCAAAAGCCCTAAAATGCTATCTGCTTCCAGACAAGAGAGTTAAATAACAAGCAATGTGCAAAATCCCATTCCCAGCATTGGAGAGGAGCTCTGATCTTAAGAGAAACAATCTGTTCTCTCCACTTTCCTCCTCTTTGCCATTCAAAGTCTTTAAAGGTTCAGTGAAGGTAAAAGTCATAAAAGGGCACAGACTTCTGAGCAGTGCCTTATCCCAGTGGGCTCAGGCTCCCAGATACTGCTGGTTGTCACAACCTACCAGTCTTGTCCTTAGAGACAGCGGTGGGTCTGTGTGATTGTGAGCACCAGCTCCGATCCAGAGCACATCCTTATTACACCAAGCCCCACGTGCAGTGCATGATGAAGGGATGATAAGTGCTCCCAGTTGCCGGCCTCCCTGGGACTAACCTGCCTAGCCCTCCCACACTCAATTTTACTCAGTTAAGCACATACGACTGCCAAAGCTATTATTTTTTCAAAATGCCCTCTGACATGTCTACTTCCTGCTGTCAAGCCTACCCTTTCAAGTACAAAATAGGCATTTATGCTTCTGCACTTCCTTAAAAATAACGGGTGAAGTACCACGCACTTGCTGAGAAGGTACTCTGCCCACAGTAATGCTGTGGGAAGACAACAAAACAATGTTAAGATTGCAAATGCATTACAAATGTCTGGGTAATTTGATGCAGTTTAAAGATGAGATAAGCAGGCAGCACAATCTTTCAGACTCAGATGGTCTCAGTCTGAAGAGGGCTAAAGGAATACACCTTTTGATTATCTCATCTGTTATGAACAGCAAATCCCCATTAAAGCTCAGGACAGAGCACACAAATGTGCTACACGAATGCGGTACCTCAGTGTACTTCAAGGCAACATCTCCACAGCAATACGTGGCTATTCCTACCTATGGGATTTTCATCAGGCCATGTGTATGGAACAGCATGCTAATCCTCTGATTGTATGCTCAATGCACATCCCAAGCAATGTATCACGGATAAATGTTAATGGATATATTACACGTTAAATCTCACACTTCTTTGCCCATGCAAAGAGATACAGAGAAGCAGACAGTCCTTTAGAAGTCACCATTTCAGCTGCTTCTAGGACAGGGCACACAGCCTAGGATTCAGCCTCTGCAGCTGTACATTTAGGAATGTGCTTTGCTGAGAGAGATCTGCATTTTTAGTTACACAAGCACTGAACATGGCACAGTGGCAAGGCAAGCTACATTACAAATGCAAATTCAGAGACCGGAAAAGAAAAAAAAGAAAGAAATCAATTTCAAGCCATGCTTGAAATATATGTAAACAAAGTCACTTAACTGAAACTGGCCCAAAATTACAAGAAGGTGTTTACCCTTTGGAAGCTCACGATAAAAAATACTGTTTACAAACTACTTACAGGTTTCTGGCCTTCAGAAAGCAAGGTAATTTCCTCCAGTGATTTTCTATGCATAGTGTGAGGGAGGCAGTTAAAGCTCATATAATATAATCTGAGCTACATTTAAACATCTGGTCCATCTGCTTTATATGCATTGATAGGCTCTAGTCTACAGCAATCAATAGAGTTGTAAAATGTTATTGAATATAATTTTTAATAGCTGTTTTACTTATGTGTCCTTCTCAGGGAGGCTTTAAAATCAGGATTGTAAGTAATATATGACTCTAAACTACTATCAGATTATATAATACTGTTTTAAATTAAGTATATTCCTAATGCAGATTTAGTTTCTGTAAAATTTGCAGTTGATTGACACTATGCCACACAATTTTCCCAGTAATAATTTAAAGAAATAGACAGATGTGTACGTAGGATAGGTAAAGTTATACTTAGGATGGTCTCTAGGATGTTTCGCTTCAAACACACCAACCCCTATAATTCCCGAGTTAAATTCTCTTCTTCCACTGATTTAAATGGGAGTTTTGCGCCAAATGAAAAACACTTTTTCTATTTTGTTTGCTTATGGTGGAGTGTCTGTTCTTCTGCTTAAGAGTATTTCAGAGTTTTTGAAACGATACAAAAATTTATCAAAGTTTGAATAATCACTTAAAACAGGGGGCCTGACTAGGTTTCCATGTTCCAGACAGTCTTGGATACAAAACCTAAAGGCTCAGGCATTTAAAACATACCTAGATATTGCCATGACCAGCAAATAACCTACAAGTAATTCCACAGTTGGAAAGAAAGGTCAAACTATAGACTGTAGAAGTCGTGCACATTTGATTCATCCAACCTAATTTCTTTAGAAAGCTTGAAAACTAAGATATTTCAGAAAGCTACAAAAAGCAATACCTTTCAGCTAATCAGGCTTCTCAATACATGTGAAAGTACTTTAGAAGTGTACCCCAGGTCAGTGGAAGTAAATATCGACAGCCATAAAAGCCCTGAGTTCATTAATGAATAAATACTGATTCTGGAACTTAACTCTGATATAATTTATCCTAAACAAAGGGGAGAAGCTATGCAAGGACCAGCAATTTATCCTTTGATGAGCTGTGAGCACAGACCACGGTATTAAATAGTCTGAATGACACCATTTTTCCTATGAGCACTCACATGTTTCTTATGATTAAATAGTTTCCCACTTCTGTATTTTGATGTACATTACTATTATTTTTTAAAATCCAAATTTTAATCCTCACACGTGACAGAACATTTCTGGAGAGACAACAGAGATTCTAGATCACATTTTTAATGTGAACTGAAGCATTATACCTATAAGATTTAAAAAGAAAAAATGCAGTTTTGTGCACAACTCTAATTAGACTGGAACTGAGCAGAGCTGCTCAGCTGGCTTGCTTAACAGCTGGTCCAAATCTCTTAGGGAGGAGCATATTTTTACAAAACATTTCATGAGGCTGCACACTGAGAGCTATAGGAGTTTATTATTGAGGCAGACAGGTTGATTAATAAATATCAGTTTTGCTTTGGGAATCAGAAATGTAAGTGGTTTGACTATCCAAGAAGTCTAGGCAATTTATGGATTTATGATTATTTAGGTGTGTGTTATTTAGTGATTAAAATTCCATATAAAATAAATAGCCTCATGTATATGTAGGCTAGAACTTTCATCGACTTTTCAAATGCTTGTATTTGGCAACATTCAGAAGTGAATATACCCATCCTCAGACAAAAAAGATTTGAAGAAAATGAGGGTAAAATAGCTAGGCCAGCATGCACCAGCAATCTGTCTCCAGGACACATTTACAGACAGTCTGGCAAGATAACTAGGGCAATAGGAGTGGAAAGAGAGAGACAAAAGCCCGGGGTGTGTCAGATGTGCAGTTGTGAGTCACTTTATTTTCTAAGTTACCACACAAGATGGATGTCATGACCTCTCACACAGCATTGCTGAATAAAGTGTTAGCAGTACAAGATGTCTGGACAATAACTTGAATGATTTTATAAAAGCTCAAAAATATTTGAATTTTCCAAGAGGCACATCTTTCTGGAGGCTGCTGGTTCTGTATTCTAGACACAACAGTAATGCTTTGTAGCCTTTGAGAATGATGCATGAGCTGGATTTTCCAATTTTACTATTTATTTTAAGGAAATCTATATCTGGCATTCACTCAAAAAAGGCTTAATGCTGAAAACAAAAGCCTTTTTTGTATAATCACAATTTGAAAAAAAAGTTGGAATCACAGAATGGCTTGGGTTGGAAGGGACCTTAAAGATCATCTTGTTCCAATCCCCTGCCATGGGCAGGGACACCTTCCACTAGACCAGGGTGCTTGTCCAGCCTGGCCTTGAGCGCAGTCTCAAGCTACTGTGACTTCGCTTTCTTCTCTACCTCTTCAATTAATATTATAGATCGTTACTATTTTCTACTATTTTTAATGCTGAACATTAAACTGCTGATCAGCCTGAGCTGACAGCTCCTGGCACTGCTGTAATAGGGACAATTGTCCCCAGTCACCCGTCTTCAGTTGCTGAGTTTTTTCCTCCTGCTTAGTCCTTTGTCTTTAGGGTCATGGGTAGCATACCATATGGAGCTTTCCACACAGATAGGTCGAGGTGCCTTAATTCTCTGTCAAAATTCATGTAGAAAACCACTTGCTACAGATGTAGAGAGCAGGCTCTCCTGTCTTTGATTACCTATCTAAATTTGTCAGTGTCCCTCTTTACATTCTCTTCTTTCTTATGCATTTATTCATTTTTCATTTATAATGTCTTTCTGCTTGACAAAAACTGGACACAGTGTCATTCCTTTCAAACTGCTCTCATAAATCACAGAAGCACAGGATGGCTGGGGTTGGAAGGGACCTCTAGTTCTGATGCACCTGCTAAACAGATTCCCCTAGAGCAGGCTACACAGGATCATGTCCAGGATGTTTTTGAGTATCTTCGGGGAAGGAAACTCCACATTTCTTCTAGGCAGCCTCTTCCAGTGCTTTGTCACCATCAAAGTAAAAAGGTTTTTGTTTGCATTCAGATGGAACTTCCTACGTTTCAGTTTGTGCCTGTTGCTGGGCACCACTGTAAATAGCCTGGCCCCATCCTCTTGACTCCTGCCCTTGAGATATTTATGTGCATTGATGAGATCAATTCTTAGTCATCTTTTCTCCAGGCTAAACAAGCCAAACTCCCTCAGCTTTTCCTACCAGGAGAGATATTCCAGTCCCCTTGTCATCTCCATAGCCCTCTGCTGCATCATGTCCAGTAGTTCCTTGTCTTGTCTTGAGGAGCTCAGAACTGCACACAGAACTCCAGATGTGGCCTCACCAGGGCTGAGTAGAGGGGCAGGATCACCTCCCGTGACCTGCTGGCAGTGCTCTTCCTAATACACCCCAGGACACCAGTGTCCTTCTTGACCCCCAGAGCACACTGCTGGCTCCTGCACAGCTTGTTATCCCCCAGGTCCTTCTTTGCAGAGCTGCTTTCCAGCAGCTAACCTGTACTGTTGCATGAGGTTATTCCTCCCCAAGAGCAGCTCTGCACTTGCCTTTGTTGAACTTCATTAGATTCCTCTCCTCCCAACACCTCATTATCTTGTTACCTTTATTCTCCAACTCACTCAAGCACAGATCCCTCACAACAGCTACAGGAAGTCATCTGGCTTTATTTTTTTCTAAATTCTTTTGCCTGCACTTCTACCCTGTAAGACTTAAGCAATAATATTTTGTGAAGTAAAAATTAGGCAACTTTTTGAAGTGCAACAGAACATCTACCAACTAAGTTGTTAAAGAAAAAAAAGGTCAATACCATATTCATAATTCATTAAAGATCTGTCACTCTTAAAGCACTTTTTAAGTATCTCATTCTACCTCAGAGGTTTTCAGTTCATGAGAGAATGTTTTATGCCTATGATGCAGGAATCACAGAGAGACTGTCTTCAAAATTTCTTCACCATGACACAAAGAATTAATCCAAAAAGAATAGATGAGGGGACATTCCTTTGCTTTGATAGTACATTTTATTTATTGACTTCATAGAATATTTTCCTTCTCCCCCCTCAAAAGGAAATGCTAGGAATATAGCAGAATATGTGGGAAGAAACCCTAAACTGGCCAGAAAGAAATTAAAAATTTAAATAAATTTATGGACTTGTTAAAGAAATATGAACTTTTAAAAAATGTTTTTATTGTAGAGTTTCTTCCATTAATATGCCTGGTCAGCTCTGGAATCCCACAGACACAGACAGAGACACAGATCCAGACCAGAGCAGGAAAAGAAGCTAGTTTTACCAGCAGCTTGGCACCACTTCCAAACCAAGCACTGTCAGTTTAGTGTGTTATACACACTGCAGGCTTTGCCACAGGCACAATCCCGGATCGCTCCCTTCTGTAAAAAATCATAATTATTTGGGAAGGTCAGTACCTCCCGCAGTGCTGTTCAAGCGCTATGGCAGAGCTGACAGTCATGGATGGTACTGGGAAAATTGCCATGATGAGAGAGCTGCTACTTGTTTTCCGTTGTTGTGTGTTTTGTTTTCAAAAGGAGAAGCCAGAATAGCTCCTATTTGGCTCAAATTAGTCTGTGCCTGGGTATCTTTACAGCTATTCAAACCATCTCAGCCTTACATAGTACAGATGGAGATCTTAAGCTATACCTGCAAAATAATTTCCAGAAATGTTTGCAAAGCCATTAGCTGTGATAAATGGCACAATTTACTCCTAGACCAAGATTCTTTCAGGTGCTGTTTCTCCCTGGATAATCAAATCATGTTTTGCTTCAAAGCAGTTCAGTTCCTTCCAGATGCTGCACCCTGCAGAACATCCTTCCTAATTGCCAGATTGGGACCTGATGTGGACTGCATCATCCCTAAAAATCCATCAGCACCTGCAAGATTCACTTCAAGCCCTGTCTCCTGCCAGTGCAGAGTTCCTGGGATTTCTAAAAGTTTTTTGTCACTGCTCACATAATCTTGGACTAACTGTCACAAAATCAGCAACACATCATGCTTTATTTTTCCTACTACCATGGGACCTGTGATATCAAGCTTGGACTGAGATACCTCACTTTTAGTCCAAAAACCAGGTGAATCACACCTTGAAATAGCATTTGTAAGCATCCTACACTACTGAGCAGAAAATGCTCTCTTGTGTTTTTTTCATGAGTTGACAGTCAGGAATATGTAATTATATCCCTTCTGTACAATTAATGATGACAGTTAAAAGTAACAGTCAGAACATTTGACTTAATATTGGTGACATTTAAAGACATCTTAATATATTTTTCTTGGCTCTTACTTCCAAAAGTTCTCTTTTGTAAAAGAATGAGTTGAAAATATTTGGGTTTGTGTTCCACAGACACAGATGATCAGTTGACTTAAGAAAGGCAGAAGATCATCCCAGTGTATATATGGGATATAAATTTATCTTTAAATATATGCAAATATGTTTTTAAAAATCAAAGTATGCATTCATACTCTGTGGCCATGCACTCCCAGAAACTTTATTTGTATTTCTGCTGGGCTTTTCAGTAACTATTGAAGAAAATACCTTTTTCTTACACAGGACCATCTGCATAAACCTCCCTTATTGCTAAAGCCAGTCTTGCCCCCAGTTTTTTTGAGAGTATATTTGAGTTCTCCACCAGAATTTCTGGCTGCAAGTGTAATCACATATTTGAAGATGATAATTGACAATACCCAGGACAGTCTCATTTAAAGTTTGTCCTTTGTCACAATATTTAGGAACTGAAGTTGTACAAAAACCTGGTGGTTTACAAATCCACCATCCTTCCTGTCCATACAGTTTGAGGAGATTTAAAAGCGTGGCACCTTATTACGTGTTTTCCACCAGGGAGAGATAACCCTTGTAAAGATTTATGTGCTACCAGACTACTCTACCATCACCAAATGTATACCTTTAAAATTTCATAGGACTTTTTTTTTTTCCCTGCTAAGCTGAATAATGCCCACAGAGCTTCCTCTTGCAAGCTGCAAGAAAGGCATTGCAAAACATGCCACTACCAAACATATTTCCAATATTAGCATTCATTTCACACATGCACTCTGAATAAGAACAGTTAGTGCAGAATCAAGGCTTCAGACTAAATTTTTCTGCTATGTTAGACTTCATGATGTTATACATTACCTCAAAGGATATATTCAGGATATCTCAGTGAAGGTTATTAGCATTGATTTATGTTATTTTAATGCCTTACATTTTTCAATAAAAGTACCTAAAAAAGGCAATTGAATAGTTAAGCTGGATGCCACTGTGCTTTATTAACTCACACCCTGATCTAACTACTTAGTTGAAAACTTGATCTGAAATATGCGAAAGACAGGAATTTATTATTCATTAATGCATAATAAAAGTTATGTATTAATTGCAGAAATCAGAGAGAAATTTGACAGGAAAAAAATTTGTCAATCTGATCCCAGTTCTGTGAAGGGAACTGAAAGCAAGCCTCCAAATCCAAACATTTTTTCTCTGATACAGTAATCTCAGTGAAAGAGTTTGTGAGTCTTTAATTTATATTGAAAAAACCTGTACCTAGACAGGATAGAGAAAATTGAGAAAATTTACTGAACTAATCCTTAAGGTCAGCCTAGATAGAAACTAAAATTATTTCCTCATTTACCTCCTCGCTTCAGAGATCAAAATCATGCTTCTGGCTTGCTGATGTAATTATTTGCTTGTATGCCTGCCAGGCAGCGTGGTACATATCCATCTTCTGTACATGCTACATGCCAGCAATTGCTCCGCTTGGGGTAGGCAGTTGGAAAGCAATCTGTTAAAGTCCACAGCATGACTCAAACCCGTTCTCCTCTCCTCCTAACACTCTCTCATTGAGAGCTGTCTTAAAGAGCAATCTCTCTCCATCAGCACACCTCCTTACTAGGGCCTGGCCAATGGCTCTTAGGGTGCAAGTTTTTGAATTATGGTTTCTTGGCTTAGAAGGTTTTTTTAATGGGTTCGCAGAATAGCACACCAATGAAAAACTACTTAGTTCTACCTCAGCTAACTATGTATTTTGTTGTAATTTGGATGACCATCACCCAGCTACTTCTCTAGGGAAGCTGTAGAGCTGGGTATTTCATCAATCTGCTAAAATAGCCCTCTTTTAAATCCTCATGCACAGCAGAAAATATTTATTGCAATGCATCACTTGTCTCCCTTGCTGGTGTCAGTACACAAGGAATCTTTTGGTATTTTTTTCTTGTTGAGGTCTACATTTGTTGTCCAGAGAAGTTGCAAATACCCCATCCCTGGAAGGTCAAGGCCACCTTGGATGGGGCTCTGACAAACATGTGAAAGGTGTCCCTGCCCATGGCAGGGGCCTGGAACTAAATGATCCTTAGGGTGCCTTCCCTTTGTAGATGTATTTCAAAAATGTCTGCCCTGCAAGCTACCCAAACTTCTGAACCAGGCTCTCCAACAGTCCCTATTGCTAGGACAGACGAGCTCCCACCAACACTTGGTAACACAGCTCCTTCAGCCCTCATCCATCATGTCTGAAATCCTACTGTCCTGTTAAAGCATCTCTGATGTGTTGCAAACAGTTTCGTTTGGAACAAGAAGATCTATTATGCACAATACTGGTTATTAGTGATGGGACAGAATTGCTAAGGCATGAAAGAGAGTCAGGAAACTGGGTTGATCTGTTGGCTCAGCCATGAAATCGTGCAACTCTGAGCAGTTCCCTTCCCTGCTCCGTGCCTTTGTTTCACCAAATCAGAAGACAATGGTAATGGCTGATCCCTACTGAGCCTTTCAAAGTGTGCGGATTGAAACTGCTTTATGGGTCAATAGAATTAAAGAAAGGTAAGAATTTATAGTATTCATTACATCTAAAAGACAGAATGCATAAATGCATAGTAATTTGTTTAAATTTCCAAGAATATATACAAAATTATTTGTAAACCTCCTCCCCCATTTCCCTTTAGCCTTTCTTATTTTAGGGTAAATAAAGCAAGAGAGACCCATTCATTCATCACAAAGGTTTCCCTCTGGACTACTCCCAGTTGATTAATTTTAAATTAGTAATTGAAATTAAGGAAGAAATGTAGAGCACAGATGACGCTAGCATGAGTTTTACACTTGTGATTCCAGAATGAAGACTTTAAAACAAAAGAATGTAATTTCAGAATGCAGAACAGCTCCACAACTCTGTAAATAACACAGCAACAGAACAGATTTCTCACCAACATCAGCATCAAAGTTTAGCAAAGCCAGGTGTCATTGCAGCTATTGGGGATATTTCTGCACAAGATTCCTGTGCTGGGATTGCAAAACCCAACATAAACATTAAATAACATAATAATAATGATTTTCTCAAATTGTGAGGACATATTGATTATAAAACTGACCCTGAAAAGATAGGAAGTACTTTCCAGAGAAAGAAGTAGCAGAACTTTCATTTTTACTGAACCTCATTAATTAGCTTTTAATGATCAAAAAGTTCCTCTCATGCAGTCAAAACATATAAAAAGGTTTTGGCATGAAAAAAAATAATGGAGAGGATTACTTAGCACGTGTGAAAGAACTGTGTTCTAGTCACAAGCTTCTTTTTTATCTTACTATGCTTAATTCCTATACTTTATCCTACATTTTTTTTCCTCCCAGAGCTACACTTTTATGTCCTAAACTAGATTCAGAATTTGGAGTCTTCTAGGATCATGCTTTAGGCCTACTCTGTAATTTAACATAATTTGTTATAACGGCTGGAATTATTAAAAAGATTTTAAGGGACAATTTTGTAGAATAAAATATAACTGCAGAGATTTCTTGCTGACGGAGGGACTAAAGGAGTTCAGATTTGTCTTTATATTCAGCTGTCAACTGTTGGTCGCTTATCTATACAATATATTAAATTTTATATCAACTTTCCTTTCTCTGATTACTATCATTTTTATCTATGAAATCCACAAGTATTCAGCACAATTGAGATATAATTGCAGAATAGTTGCCGAGTGTCTTCTCTGTAGACTTGCTAACATGTAGGATATGCACCAAAACCCAGAATGTAACAGAGGAACTTAAACAGAAAATGAAAGAGTTGGCTTCTTCTGTCACCACACCGAATGGTCAACACTGGTTTTCTCTATGTGTCTGGAACACTGCAGGAGCGTTTATGTTGCTCTTACACTACATACTTCTATTTATTTATGTTGCTTAATTAATTCTTTCAAAAGAAGCACATTCTTTCCTCTCATCTTCATAGTTTCTTCTTTGTCCACAAAGAATGTCAGCTCTATAGATTGAGAAAAAAAGAGGTGCCAACTCTTTAAGGAAGAAGAAAGTAAGAAAATACAAAATGCTTCCTAAAATGGGTTCTAAATACCCTTGGGTTTGGTGGAATATATTTAGCGGCTGAACAGATAGTCTGTCCTTGGTGAGACAGAACAAAGCAAAGGAAGATAAGTAGAGAACAAAACTTTTCATTAGGACAAGTGAAGATAGAAAGCAGTAATGTATTAATTTCTAGCTCCTTTTGTGCAAGGGGGAGTCAAGAGTTGTCCAAGGAGTTAGCATCCACATGGTGGATAATGTGGATATATTCTTTGGCACTATATCAGAATACCTGGAGGACAAAGACTTTTCTGAGAAAGGCTGATGGACAAAAAATCATAGAATCCTAGAATGATTTAGGTTGGAAGGATCTTAAAGATCCTCTGGTTGCAACCCTGCTGCCATGGGCAGAGACACCTTCCACTAGACCAGGTTGCTTAAAGCCCCATCCAGCCTGGCCTTGAACACTTCCAGGGATGGGGCGTCCACAGCTTCTCTGGGCAACTTGTGCCAGTGCCTCAAAACCCTCAGAGTAAAGAATTTCTGTTTTATAGCTAATCTAAACTTATTTTCTTTCAGTTTAAAGTCACAGGCCTTTGTCCTATCACTCCATGCCTGTGTAAAAGACTGTTCTCTAGCTTTTTTGTAGTCTCCCTTCAGGTACTGAAAGGGCCCAATAAAGTCACCCTGGAGACTTTTCTCCTCCAGGCTGAAAAACCCCAAGTTTCTCATCCTTTCAAAATGAGACTTCCCTCAAGAGCACTGTGGGAAAAATGCATCTACTCAAATAAATGAACATCAGGGTACTAGAAAAACAGCTACAAGAGGTAAAAGCACAATTATAAGAAAATTGTATAGTAGCAGAACGATCAGTATGCTAAAAAGAAGGTGATTAGGCCCTGCTGTTTACGCAAGAAATACAGAAAAAATCCAAACTGGAGCAGTAAGAACGGAACAGAGGACCCTGGCACTACCCTGCAGCCACACACTGGACGTTGGGTAGTTTCAACTTTCAACAAACCAAAGTCCTTTAGGAGCACATTGAAGAATTAAATTCCTTCCATGCTTCTTAAATTATGTGTAGGACCAATGCTAGCATAAATTCTGTCCAGTATCAAACACAAGAAAAATAGCCTAGAGAATACAATACATTAGGTTATTCTTTGAGTAAGATAAAGTTTAGCTTGTGATTTGCTATGTAACAAAACCCCAAAGCTTCACTATTCCTAGTGCATCAGCACCAATAATAAATAGGAATAGGTAAATATTTCCCAAACAATATATTAGATTTATATTTCATTTCTAATAAATTACACTGAAGAGAAAGGAGAAAACCCTGAGAATTCTCAAGTGCGTACTGAATCACTGGTCATTTCACTCTCAAAAGAATTTGAATTTCAACAAGAATTTTTAATTGAACCCCCTGGATTTTAGCTTATGATTTAATCTACCAAGTTGCTAAGGCAACCAACGATTATAGCTGCTGGGCAAAATTCACAGAATTGTTCATCGATCTTAATCTGGATACGCTGCATCACCAGTCCTTTCACAGGGGAAACAGACAAGGCTAAGAAAAAAATTTGGGTTTAATACTTAATTTACCACATACAATGACACTAGAATTGCAAATATGCTTTTCATAATAAACATCCCTATTAGAAATACCATCTTTTAAACCCAGTTGTTCCAGTGGAGAGAAATCTTTCACTGAGGTTTGTCTATCACCCAGCAGTGTGTGTCTCAGAGACATCTAATCAATGAGCTTTTTAATGTGCTCAACTCTCCCTCTGCTCTCAAAGAGGGAGAATGGATTTACCCAAATCGACAGCTACAGTCATTATTCTAATATGATTGTGTTGGAAGATAACCTTTGTATGGTGCTACTTTCAAATCTGTGCACTGCTTGTCTGGCCCACTGTATAAAGTGCAATGGCCAGCCAGGGTGTGGCTGAGAATTTTCCAGCTCTCTTGTTTATCCTGCTTTCACCATGAGCATTAACCAATCACTTAAGACCTTTATGTCTGTTCCAGGCTCCTGTTTCCTATTTTCCTATCCTCCAGTGGAGTGATGCAATTAGACTTAGCTACTACAGAAGGGTGTTGTGAGATCAACTAACTTTAAAATTTATTTCTAAAATATTCTTAATATCAAGTGTTGTGCTTAGCTAATATATAGCATATTAATTTTAATGACCAAAAGTAGTTAGCCAGGAAATTTATATTCTGTTTTATGGTCCCATTAAATGTCCATAAATTCATGCATCCAGATACAGCTAACTTAGCATTTATGAGAGTGCTTTCATTCTGGGTCAATCTAATTCACTTTTACAGCGAGCAACTAAACTCTTCTGAACATACTCTGTTAGTGTGTTATTCCTGGTGACTTTCTTGGAATAGCTGTAGTTATAGTACACTGAGGCAATCTTTTGCACAAAAAATCAATTTAGTTATTCAATATAGTTATTATTACTGATACTTCTGATGTGGTGACTGTTCTTTACATTGTTTTGCTCATGTAATCTACAGCTTCTCTTTTTCACCTTGATTTCCTCAATAAATGTAACCTAGAATACCCAATCTGCAAAAATAAAACAGGGACTAGTGCCTATGAAAAAGTTACCACAAAAAACCATCACAGAGAAGGAGTCCAAGGACCAGTATAAGTTTCAAATAAATGCCTGTGCAAGACCTTTGGGACTCCCCTGGTTGGATAAGAAGGTTGCAGGTATGCAATTGAAGAAGCAAACTATACAGTCCTTCACCACATCCTGGCATTTATGTAATTTCTTGATGGCAAAGAAGCCTATCACAACATTCAGAGGTATGACAGGTCCTTAACCTTTTTGCTATTTAACAACCAATTAATATTGTTCGTGGAAATAAGGTTGTGATTCTCCCTCGTACCACCTGAAACCAGAAGCTCTAATTCTACAATGGCACACACAAGTGTAACTCACTGATGAGCCATGCCCTCATGATTCTGCTGCACAAAATACCAACTGGGACAACGCCCCAAAAGAAAGGAAATTTGTGAGGCTGTGTTTCAGCTGGAATTGTACAACTAACTTCCTTTTTTTGCGCCATACTCTTTGAGATATTTATCCAAAAGATACACTTCTTCCAATTTAGGTCTTGAAATCAAAACTGTACTAGATTACAGAATGACAGAATCATTAAGATTGAAAAAGACCTCTAAATTCAGTGAGTTCAACTATTGAGATAAAAGGTTGTGATGGAAAGAGTAAAGAAGGACAGAACTAAAACCAGTAGCATGAAATTGTTACAACAAAACTTTTCTATTCCTTCTGGTGTTCTGTTTGCCTCATCTCATCTTTCATTTTCACAACAATTTATTCATCTCTCCCCAGTGTTTCTTATAAATTCCTCATTTGTTCCAGGCTCTTTTCATTTTATCTGCTGTGAATTTATTTTTTTAATGAATTTCTCCCCAGTCTGCATCTTGTGTTACCCATTGCCTTCCCTTCTACCTTAGAGTAGCTACTGTGTTAAAATACGTTTTCTAAATATCTCTCTGAAGAAACTTTCCTGTTTTAGCGAAAGGAAGCACACAGTGAATTGTCATGAGGAGAAAAATGGGTTATTTTAAAAGGCTGCAACTAGGAAACATATATAGCCCCAGTCTTAGGTTTATGGTTGGACTTGATGATCTTAAAAGTCTCATCCAACCCAAATGATTCTATCATTTCATGATTACTTCTTTTAAATATGATTTTAAACTTTGTAAGCATATAACAGAATGCACATACACATAGAGTCACACATATATAAATATGACTGTCAACTGGTTTTCAGCCTTCCTAAGTAAGTGAGAAAAGATAGAAAGCTTTGAAAAAATGAAGAGATTTCTGTCTGAAGGATGGAAATCACATTGCACATTCATCTGAAAATTATTGAACATTAGAAGGTATATGCAATGTTATGTACATAACCCTTGAGAATAATGCTTAAGAAGTCCCAGCTGAAACACTTTTAAGTGCTTTATCCTTTCTCCAAATCATTCATATACAATAAATCTTAAAAAAGACCCTTAAGTGTAATCCTCCACAGCTTTTCCATCAGGATAACCCACTTTTAAGCCTTTTTGCCTCTTATCTATACAAAATGAAAGGTAGCTGAAGAAAATGTTACTACTGTGAAATAAATGCTTTTTCATCTGAAACACATCAGTACAATTCCCTTTGAAACTCTATTTTATACCAGGTGCCTAATTAAAAAGGAACACTGTTTATGCAATTTTGACAATATTCCAAGTAATGAACAATAACATGGCTTTTAGGCTGAAATCCCCATTGACTTAATCAGGACTTCTGCCAAAATATAGATATGCCCCATGACAGCCATGGATGCACACAGTTGCAACAAAGTATAATATTAAACACTTTGGGGTTTGCTGCTTTCATAATTTGTTATTTGACCATATTTTTTTTTCTCATATTTTAAAATGACTTGCTGAGACATGACAAGAGTTATATTTTGCCCGATTCTCAATTTTTCCCTTACTGCCATTAATTCAAAAAGTCATGAAGATCAGGAATGTATAACTATTATCATATATATGGGATAAAAA
>VZRQ01003128.1:1300697-1314184 GCA_013397975.1 Machaerirhynchus nigripectus | reverse complement strand
AAAAAAAAAAAAAAAGAAAACCCAAACCAACAAACTATTTAGAAAGGTAAAGTCTATAAAAGATGACTCAGGCAAGTAGTTTATAAATGACATTTTATAAGGTACTTGCCAAAGAATAATCTCTGCATCCTCTCTAATTAACTACACAGTATGTTATGATTGTAAAAAAAAAAGTTTTGTCATTTCCTTTGACTCTAAATATAGGAACCTTTAATATCTACAGTACTGTAGGTAGAACCATTCACAGAAGACTGGACCTGAGAAAGCCTTCTAGAGCTGATTAAATCTTTGTTTTTTTCATTTGCTGAGGGGTGAGTGGGGGTAGCAAGGGACAGACTGCAACCACCATAGACTGCAGCAGAGCAGAGGTGCACCGAACTATGAATTGGCAATTCCAGGATTTGGATTCCAGCTACACTGGAGCACACCATATGTGATATCCACTAGGGACTCTCACAGAGCTTCCCCACTGCCTGAATGTGCATCACCCTGACCTCAGAGCTGGCTGTCAGCACACCAGACACCTCAGCTGCAAAACTTAAAAGACTGAAAAACTGAGACATATAAAATTTAAAACTACGTATATTCAACTGCACTCCGAAATAAGCAGTTTATTATATTGCCTTCTTATTTATGTGGATATTGAAGGCAAGAGACTTGTTCCACTTACCCTGGACTTGAATAGAGACAGAAATGGTACTTCTCATCTCCCCCTTCCAAGCCATATTTTCTTTAGCCCTTGGATTATGGTGCTGAAAGGACACATCCCTAAAAATCCTCATAGACTAAAAATTTCCAAAACCAAGTTTAAACATAGTGACAAGATAAGTGAGTCTCTTGTTTTTCTTGGGGGGGGGGGTCTCTCATGAACATTTATCAAATAACCCCACATATTCGTCCAAGAGCAGAGTGGGAATGCAGTACATATGTGGCAAAACTTCTTATTTTGCCAAAGTCAGACCTAGATGATTCATTGCACACCCTGAAAGAGTTTCCTGTTCTAGAATTCACAGCCCTCCATGCGGAAATTGTCTGCAGTTAGGGTGTGAAGGTAACTTTTATTCTTTATCTTCATAAATCAAAAGAAAGGTTCAAAACTAATAGGACTGCAGCATATGTTCTGAGAAAGTCTGTGCATATTTTGCCTCACATTCCCCATAAACTGTGCAAATAATGGATTATTCACTCAATAACAGAAGACGGAAATCAGGTCAGCTCGACCTGAAATATTTCATTCAATCCAATACAAAAGTTTTTGTCTGGAAGAGGGAACATTACTTCTTTTGCTACGTTTACTTTTGGATATTTTGCTACATCTTTGGAATGCCAGTTTAAAATGATGAGTCCAAAATTATTTTGTATCTTTTTACAAAAATGTTTTGACTTCTTTGAAACAAACTTTACATTAAAAATGTCAATACAAAACACTGTAATTTCTGATCTTTTTTCTTCTTCAGTCAGATGAAATTATTTGTTGACTTTCATTTGAATGTTTTAAGGTAAGACTGAAATAGCTTTTTGTGGCAAATTTGCTATTAAAAACATCACCATCTGTACTCATGCTAAACACTCCAGGTTTAGAGTTTTAGTTTTAGCTACCTTTTCTGACAAAATATATGCATGTCTGATTTTATATTTTTTGCACTGAAAAGTATAGCTTTGCTGCAGCCATGTCACTTAAAACCGAGAAAAATAAACCAGTTCTTCCCCATAGTTAAACACGATACAATTCCTTAAACATTTCAGAAAGATCACAAAATGTTTACTAATTTCATCAGTCTGCTTCTAGAACAGGCATCAAACTGTACAGCAAAACCCAATAGAAGATATCATCATCTTGTAGGAGCAGCTTTTGTGTTTGGTTGCCTTTTTTGAGACTAAACCAACAGTAAAAACACCATTCCATTTGGTCTATAGCAGTAACTCAGGAGCAAGCGAAGTTGTGCATTAACTTGTGCAATTCCTAAGGTGACTCACAAAAATTTGTCCTTCCATTTATTTGGGGTTTTGAAGTTTAGACTGAACTTGAAAAAAGGATTATCACCAGCTTTTAAAAATTAAATTAGTAGAAAACCAGACTAATTTGATTAAAATGTTTTGTTTCTCTCAATACCTGATCTCATCAGTCAATGATGTAGAAACGTAACAGAAATGTTCCAAATGCAATTCTTTCTCAATTATCTTTTTGTTAGAAAAACGTTAAAGTTTTGTTAAGAGTGTGATAAAAATACATCATAAAATTCACAACTTAAGTTTCAGGTGTTACACACCATATCACTTTATTTTGATTATATGTGCAGTGAGCATGTATCTCTGGTATAAAAACATACCATAAAATAGCAGTGGAGTCTTTTCATGGTGTAACATACTCTTATAGTTTCAGTTGCCATAAGACCTTTGAGTCCAGAAATGAAAAATAAAACAAATAAAAGAAAGTTTTTATTCTTTTTTAATAACTCACAGAGTGTTAGTTCACCTCTTAGGAAGGATTTCAAACATTGCAGCTGGGGTTTTTTCCCTTTTGCAGGTTCCAGAAATTACCCCTGAGCTAGCAGATTTCTGGAGCAACCAATCTGTTCAACCTTGAAAAGGTTATGTATGACAGGTTATTAGGTTCTATTAAACACAGATCTGTTTTATCAGGGTGAGATCTATGGGACAGCAACAAGCATTGTGCGCTACAGCTTAACTGAGAACCTTAGTAATTTATAATTTCCCATCCATCTGCACAGTGCCATGTGATCCATATGTTCTGGCTTTTTAATTTCATATCAACCAGGTCCTGATTTTCATGTTCTCTCATGAATATTTCCAGATTCCAAAGAAATAGAGCCACGATCAGCAGAGTAAACAAGACCTCCCTTCCTATGGCTATGAGCTGTATTGTTAAATTCTGATGGCTAGTAAGGTGTTGGTTCCAGCCAACAGGTGTTGGTTCTGCTGCAGTGAAATTTCACATTTGCTCTTTCTCTCTCACTCCCCCACCTCTTAATCATAATACTTAATCTGTATTAATTCACCAGTATTTTATTTTACCAGATGAGTTAATTCTTCATCTTTCCTCTACTTGGTTACCTCTTTATGGGAGTCATAGGACTTTCTCTTCAGCTACTGACCCCTTTCAGATTTGACTGAAAATGACAAAAAGGGGAAGAAAATCAAAGAGGGGGGCAAAAATTAGTATCATGGCCTAACACAGTATTTTGTTCATAAAATACTTTTTCCCATTGCAATCTTTTTTTTCCTTTTCTTCTTTACTCATTTCTAAAAGTTTTATGCAACAGAGCTTCTTATGGCATGAAAATGTTTTCAATATTTCAGTTCTTGATTTTTGCCATTCATTTGTAAAAATTCTGCTTAGTGAATTCAGTCACTTAAAGATTTGGCTACAAAGTTGTAAGCCATTCTTAAAACATTCCATTAGTCAAGTATTTACGAGTAATTTATATTTCCCTCTCCACTGTATATATGTATATTTTTTAAAACTGCATTTTATCATCTGCCTATTCTTCCAGTTCTGTTTAATTCGTCTGAAATGCCTTACAGCTTTGTCTTCTTTCCACTGCCCAAAATAATGGTATCCCATCTGCAAATTGCCCTGCGTCTATCTAGCTAATAATCATATTTATACTTCTATAGCACTGTCTAGGACAGATTTCAAAATGTGCATAGACTTTTCCTGGTCAAGGCTGTCTTGGGATAACCTTAGCCATGAGACTTCTGCCATACTGCAGATGATCCATTCATTTCTCTCAGTTGTTGTGATCACTGACACTCTAACCTTCCCTGGTATTTTATTTTCAGAAGTGTTTTCTTTCCTTGGCATGTTAGAGTGATGGGACTTAGTGAAAGTTATTTAGTAAGTACAAATAAATTACTTCAGCCTGTTTTCCGCTTACTACTAATTTACTGACACTATCAGAGATTCCATTAAGCTAAAAGAAATCCATTTTTCCTTTAGAGAAACTATTCCTGTTTGCTACAATCCCATTATGTTTATCTCATTAAAAGTACCTGGCACAGATTTTGTGAAGTGGAATTCCCAAGATCATCCCTAGAGTTCCTGAAAAGATAGATAAATATTTTCTGCCATCCAGTTCTTTAAATGGAACAGCTGTGACACTGCACATTTTTATTAACTACCCATCAGCCATCTAATTCTACTTAATTAATACTATTTGTAAGAGAGTAACATTTTTGTCTACTTTTTTTCTTTTGCAGATATACAACACCATCACCAACTTATAAAAATCTAGAGTAAAATTATACCAACAGCAAATTTACCCATATCTCTGGAAAACAGACTGTACCAAGCAGATACAGTTCTTTGTTCCTAGGATCAGGATTGTCCCTGAAGGACAACCTCAGTTCTGGGAGCTATGAGGAAAGTGGTTAGAACTGCTCCTGCAACCCTCCCAAATCAGCAAAAGAGTGCTGAGCACAGATTAAACAAAGACCATGAGGACAAGTGGGTGGTAGATTCCTACTCTATGGCCTTAACACTTCAGAAAAATGAATGTCACTGGAGTAGGAATGCCCAGGATCTACATGGTCTAGCACTGCACCTACACTAATAAGTCTTTGAGCAACATTAGCAATGCAAAACACCATTGTCCAATGCCCTGACCACTTTCTCCACCTTTGTTTGCAAAAAGAATGCGAAATGGGAGCCTCAAGGTAGATGCAGTACCTAGAAGGGCTAAGTTTGGGATGGGATTAAAATCATGAAAATCATTATTTCCTGTCTTCTCTATCTTTTTAATTTTTACTCAGGTGATCATTCTTGTCCCTGCATGCAGCTGCCTGTGTAGCCACTGTGCCCCTCAGCCAATGAATCTCCTTCCCCACAGTCACAGAGATGTCAAAGAAATCATTCAGACCTCACGTCTTAGAGGGAAAGGGGAGCTAGGACAGACACTGCCTGCTCAAGGAAACAGGCAATTCTGGGGGAAGATAAAGCATTTACAAAGTATAAGGCCTTTTTGGAAATCAGCATCTTGACATTTCATTAAGTGTTGCCCTAATGATTCTTGTGTTTGCATATCAAATTGTTAACTTATTTCTTCTTGATAAGATCTTATCACAGGTTCAAATGCCACCGCAGCGCCCAAGACATTACCAGAGAATAGAATTATAGTACACCATGATGCCCTCCACCAGCACTTTGAGGAGGCATAGAGCATCACAGAGGAGGTATAGAGCATTACCCAACAGTAATTACAATACTGAGATAAAATTATGGGGAATTTCGATTTGACAGTCTGCCTATCATAGGTCTTCAATATCACACCCACCAGGCCAACAGAAAGAGTTTGTGAGAAGAGAGGTGGAGATGGGTGTCCCTGAGAACAAAGGGTCCTCACAAGGATGTGCCAAATCTTGTTATATTACATCTCAAGCCTCTTAGTAAAGCGTTCACCCTATCATAATTAAGAAAAGTAATTTACACGAACTATTATGATAAAAATTATGCTGAAAACCCCATCTAATTGAAAGTACAGTAACGCTCATCAACTCAGTTAAACACGTGTAGAATTAAATCAAGGACATTAATTGATTAACACAGTAAGTAAATGGTGGTATGTTAGCTGGGAGGGTTAATTTCTACATTGTCCAATCAAGGCAGATTCTTACTTACCCTATTTTCGGAACCATTTTTCTTTTACACCAAGGCTGTTTGTTTTTTCCCCAAATGTGTACACTTGTCCATGTGTTTCTCACTCAGTGAGATGCAAAGCATACATGCAAGTGCTAACGGGAAAAAGCCAATAAATGCAACAAGATAGCACTGGTCTATAATTCAGCCTTGAGATATGAACATCTCTAGCTAAAGAAAGTACAAAGGAATTATGCACCAGTTAAAAAGTAGATATAATTTGATTGTAACAGATAGATTATTAGGCAAGATTTGAATATACACAGGGATTCCTATTAATTTCTGCTCATTTGCATTGGTTTTAGCCTGCGAAGCTCTGTGGTATCACAACATTAAAGCTTTTCCTTGCCTATATGATGCTTAGGACAATGGGGCCCTGCACTGCTATAATAGCCCCTGGGTAATACTATAACCTAAATTATCATCATCATCATCATTCAGATTGAATTAAGAGTCTTTCCTTAATTATTAAGGAAAGAATATGCATCTAGGGAGGAATCTGCAGACCAGTCTAGCTTAGATCATTACTGAGAGCTCTAATGAGAAGGGCAGTGGCACATCTGCCTTGATGTATTCAGGGGCTAGAAGGACGGCACTAACCTGGTCAACAATCTTGATGTAGCAAAGATAAGACAATCTGAGATATGCTACAGCATGATGCTACAGAATGGATTAATTTCATCCTCTCCCACACCTCTCATTTTATTATCAGATGAGATTCTCGAAAAGAATTTAAAAGAGTTTGTGACTTACAGTTCTTTGAAAATCAAAGGGAGATGTATTCCTGCCTAAATTAGGCTGAAACCTACTTTTCCCAAAAGCCTGAATATAAAAGAATCCAGCTTTTCAAGATTATATATAAACACCACCGTCACCCCTGGGTTTAACAGTGTTTGGGAAAATTTTGTACTTATCCACCCACACATGATCTAACTGAAGTCTGCAGAGCTTCACCCACAGAGGGATATGACCCACTGTGTTTGTATCCAGAATGGTGGAGCAATACTAACAAACCCAAAATTTCAGTCAGAGTCGTCCAGCAAAAATCATTTGGGGGCTGCTATTTTTGTTCAGGTTTCTTCCCCTGTAATCCCTAGAGGCAATGCAATGAGCAGCTCCTTTGAATATTAAATTATTGAAGTTCAGAAGAATTTAATTAGTATCTCACCTACTTACCATCTTGCAACGATGCCTCTCCTACAATTATGGCACTACATTACAAGCAATTTCAGCTTAATTGAATAACTGGAATAAAACCTGGGTTCCAATTGCCAGAATTATCTGTATTAAGATAGCTATAACTGACTTAGAAAATGTGAGATGATCTCTATGCAGGTTTACAGCAGATTCTCTAGTATTCAACCTTAATATTCACCTTTAATATTACCATGTTCACCCTAATATTACAATACTGACATTGCAGACATGTCTGGGTATGAGCAGTTGAATAATCACAAAGTCAAATCAGGCTGTAAGGTAGCAAAATGTAGGCTCTAAAATATTTTCAAATATTTTAACAGTTGGTGCCTCTTTCTCCCAGCTGCACATGCCTATGTGCACTTCAGCCGCTGACTGCCAGACTTCTTTCTCACAGTTCCTCACATTCAGATTATTTGTAAAATATGTTTTCTCACAAAGCCTTGTACTGGAAGCAATAGAGAAAAAAAAATTGCAGGGACAGTGAGAGCAAGAGAGGAAAAGAGCAATGGAACAAATCCCAAAATTTTATTTTCCTCAGCCTGTTTCTCTACCCTGCTGCATTTTGTGTAGCTCCAAGCTGGCTCAGATCCCCTTTGGTTTGAGATAATGACCTGGCATAGAAGCCAGCTGCTGAGTCATCCTGCTTCAGCAGGAAAGTATGAGAAAAAAGGCTGGTGATAAAGCCAGTATACAAAAGGTGGAAAGCCACAGATGTGTGTTTCCGATGGCTCCATCATCCAGTTGAGTACAGAGCATTTCTAAGTCATTCTGCTCTGAAAGATAAACCTTGTACAGGGAAACACAGAACCACTAAGGTTGGAAAAGACCTCTAAGATCACTGAAGTCCAACCATTAACAAAACACGATCAGGTCTACCACTAAACTATGTCCCTTTGTACCACAGCCCTATGTTTTTTGAACACTTCCAAAAATGGCAATTCCAACACTTCCCTGGGCAGCCTGTTCCAATCCTGGATCACCCTTTCAGTGTCAAAGTTTCTCTAATATCCAGACATTAGGAAATACTTATCCAGCTTCTCTGCAAGCTACATTGTAAGGCAAGTTTGATGCTGCAGACTGTGAATGAGGAAGATACAGCCCCTAAAAAAAGGCACACACAGTCCTCTGAAGGCATAGGTGTGGAAATTACCAGTACACAAAGTGATGAAGGAGAATAGGAGAAGTGTTTTCACTTATGTTTTTCAAAGTAATTCCAACATTTCACTATTTTAGTAGCTATAATAGACTGAGGTCTATTGATGCTTTAGGTCTTTGCTCAAGACAGCTTTTCTTCTGTTTAAAAACATCACTGGAACAGGCTGCCCAGGGAAGTGGTCACAGCACCAAGTTTTCCAGAGCTCAAGATGTGCTTGGACAATGCTCTCAGGAACATGGTGTGATTGTAGGGGTTTTCCTGTGCAAGGCCAGAAGTTGGACTTGATAATTCTTGTGGGTTCCTCCCAAAACAGGACAGTCTATGATTCTGTGATAAATGTGATGCTCTTCCTGGTTGATTGTTGCCTTTTTTGATAGATACAGCTCTATTTTTTTATTAGTCTTTGAGGCACAAGTGTTTAGTAGTCCTTGTGGCCTACTTTACACTCCAGAATAGAGACAGGATTAAAATTCACTAATCCCCATATCTTTAGTAGAGAGTAGGAAAATAGCACTTTCAGAAATGGAAACCTGTCTTAGGCATTTTAACCTGAGCTTGCTTGAGTCAGATTTCAGACATTCCCTGACATTACAGGTATTAGTGAAGTACAAGTAGTACAGAAATGCCCTTGTGTTCGCTTTACTGTACCCATTCACATTTGCCTTAAGTAGATATCAACATCTCTGGAATATTGAAAAAATAATGCCTTTTCTAAACAGAAGTAAAATTATGAAGAATGAAGATAGCAGTTAAGAAAATAACCCAGTTTCAGCTGAAACCTCTAATTCATTTCCAATCTGCTCCATTTGCAAATCTGTTGCAAAATTGTGAAGGAAACAAACTGCCCGACAACTGCTAAAGAGGAAACAGCAGCAATTTCAATGTGAAATAATCTGCAGGTATGATCTTCAGAAGCTGGTTGATGACTTTAACACTCCCAGAGTGTAAAATTGTTAACTTTGTGCTATTTTGGCTAATTCCCCATATTTAATATAATTCTTTATATTCTCATCACTAAAATTCTATTTCCCTGCTTGGCATTTGCTCATCCACTTCATCAAAGGCACAATTTGTGACACTGACTTCAAAGTAAAAAATTGTTTATTTGCTGTAAAAACACCATTACACTTTTCAGCCTTTCCAAGGTCATGTAATCAATTAAAATAGTTTTATTAAGTCTATTCTCAGGTTTAATAACTTTTTTTTTATTTTGAAGCAAAAACTTCAACCACTGAGGGGTGATTAAATCCAATTCAGCAATTCAGGCAGATGATTATTCAAACTGTAGTGGAGGAAGCCTTTGAAAAAATCAGCTAGGTACACTTTCTTTGACACTGTGGTAATTTTCTGCAGAAAACACTTTAACCTAAAAAAGCTGACTTTTAGCTCTTATGTATGTAAAAGTCTCATTCTGCTAATATTTGGAAGATAGATGCAATTTGGTGTTCCTGAGTTTGTTGGTTGAAAAAACTGATTGCATTTTCCCTGGCTCATAGTTTCCGTAAGTACTGGTAGAATAAAAGCTGCCCTGAGTGCTGCCATTTCAGTGGGCAACTGAGATCCACTAGACTTGATAATATTCAACTATATTTCACACTGCTTTTGTTCAGGGGGAAGAGAACCCGCCTTTCAGTAGCAATAAAAATAATAAAAACTGTTCTTAAAGACCACGAACAACAATGAGAAGACAGGGAGTGCTGTGTCTCCTGCTCTCTAAAGCAGCCAAGAAGCAAAATTATCAATAAGAGTGCAGTTGTCTCATACAGAGGGCATCAATCGTTACAGATCCACAGCTCCCTGGTACTAACTTGTACTTCATGGGTGGCTTGCAGGATTAATAAGATCCGTGTGTGTGTGTGTAGGAATGGAAATAAGAAAAACGTTAAGAGAAGGAGAAATACAGGAATGGATCCTGAAGGTAAGCCAGAAAAGGAACAGGGAAAAGGAACACTGATTAACTGTGGGAAAAAGAAACAAGATCATGCAAAAGGGAAAGACAACACTTTGAAAAATCAAGTTAGTAAACAATGCAGGTCTTAAAAAACTCACCCGAGTCATCGAGACTGCTGACTATTTCTTGACATTTTCCCCAATTGCATCAGCTTCAGTAGCAATTTTTAAAGATTATTAACAAGCAAGTAACATGATCTTCTGAATTAAAGAGATTGAAGGGAACCAAATAGTAAAAGGCATTTCCCATTTAAAAATATTTTTGAGAGAGATCTTTTTTTTTGAGAAGTCTCAATTAGCCATTGATACCAAGATCACAGAATCATAGAACCACAGAATGGTTCAGGTTGTGATGGACATTAAAGATCATTTAGTTCCAAGCCCCCTGCCATGGGCGGGGAGATGATGTTGTCACACAATAATAAGGTTGTGAGGATGTCACACAATAATAATCTCAAAAACTCTTATTTAGACTAGATTCATGAAAATAATTGGAAAATAATAGCCAGTTCAGAAAGACCTGTTTCTCTTTTAAATGTCAAAATTCTGTTGTTTTTTTTGCAGCTCCATAGTCCACAAAACTACATTACAGCAAGATGAAATAAGAGCTAGGAGAAACAGGAGTTTAAAAATGTTGAAAACAGCTTAAGCACTTCTTAGTCAGGCTGCCAAAATATTCTTTCATAAGGTTTGAAGAAAGATTCTGTTCTCTTCATCCTGGAGGCTGTAGCCATCCAGAGCTTCTGGAACTGAAAACTTCTGCTTTTTTTTACACCTGATTCTGACAAAAGCCAGAACATTTTTGATGTGTCACACCATCAGATGTATAAACACATATATCTTCTATTGAGTGAGTGAATTATCAGTATATTCCTCAGTGAAAAGGTATTATGGCACGTTAGTGCTTCATTTAAAATGTAGAATACATTTCCAAGTGTCAGCAGTAGCTGAAGTCTGACAGAAGGGCATTTCAGCTACCAAGCTCAGGGAAACAACTGGTGTTAAACCTGTCTGACATATCTGAGAAAAATCCCTCCTGTTACAGCCTGACTAATAACACCAAGATGCTATATTGCACTTTTCAGCAGAAGGTCACAAGACACTTTGGAAAGGTGGCAAACATCATTGCAGATACTTTACAAATATTCTGGTACTTCTAGACTCGGGGAAAAGAACTGGCAGAACATACAAATCCTGTGTTCACAGGACATAGTCATTATTCCACGGATTTATTGCATATATTTCATGTATTTCAGATGGAACTGCTCCCTTCCCCCTTTGTAATAGTCCATCTCTGTTTGCTTTATATTCTATAAGTATTTCACATGGCCAACACATCAAGGGAAAAACAGCTCAGAAAATTACAGGGAAGCAAGGAATAACTAGTACTATGCAAAGCATTAGAGAAAGACAATGAGAAAAAAAGATCCTTGGAATTTCTTATTTAGTTGATTATATGTGAGAGACATAGTCAGGAATATCTGCAATATGTCAGGCTTCCCCCCCCCAAAAAAAAAAAAACAACAAACCCCAGATGCTCAGGAACAAGACTATTGTTAAAAAGAAACCTGCTATTCAAAAAGAATAAAAGATAAATCAGCTAATTAATACTAATGGATAAAGCACCCAGTAGATCAAGAACACAGAAAATCTCCTGAAACAGCAATTCAGATTAACATTTGAAAAGACCTTCAATACCTAAGAGGCCCACATAAAGTAAACAGGGTCCACAGCCTGAAAATATTTTCAAATTCCTTTGAAAATTCCTGTCTTCATTCTTCAGGCAAGTCTAACAACATATAGTGCACCAGTAGATACTGTCAGAACTTTCTCTGCTTGTGTCCATCAGAGGACATTTATTTTGCCAAGAAATAAAGGATTGCAGTGCCTGAGGTTTACTTTAAGTTGCTGAGATTTCTCCAATTAAATCACCCACTGACAGAAGCAATTTTATTTGGTTTCTTTTTTATTCTGTCAGAAGCTAGAAAGATAACAAGATACCGTCTGCAACTACATAAATCATGTGGAAAGCCATCAATCAGAAAGCCAAGGCTAAACATCAAGCACACAAAACAATGGACTTAGCTATGATGACAAAACAGAAAAAGTATTCTTCACTAATAACTGTTCACTGTAACATTCAATTTTTGCACCATTTTAGGAATTTCTTTAGAGTAAGAAAAGGACTCAGAAATGAAAGACATTCCTGCCCACGTGAAAACGAGACAAAAAAAATATTACTCAAAATGCTAATTTATAAGCTGCTTATTTTGCCTCGAAACATAATGAAATAAAATCAAAATTCAGAGCTACTTTCCCCACTTCCTTAACAGCAGGAACAGGCACAGGCACATTTGTGAGCTTCCTTTGTCTCTTTTCTAATCCGATTGCATTTTTCTATTAAAAAACATAGATCACAGATACAGATATATGATATATGCCTATCTGCTGTTACAGTAGGAGATAAGAGAAAAGCAGTACATGATTAAACATGTAACAAGTGTTGTATCTTAATGAAGCAATCTACTGAATATTCAGTGGAATCCACTAATGGACTGACTGCAGCATGGGGCTTTGCCAGTGACTGCATACTGAAAAGGAGAGAGGGGGGAAAAAGGACAAAATAAAACCAACTCCAAAACACAAAAGATAGGAAGCTACTAGGGCAGAGATCAAAAGTATTCTTATAAGATCATTGCTACTGGGCTGAGCCACCCTGGGGATAAAAAATGCTTCATGCAGATTAGCTATACTTAAGAAATGCAGTCAGCGTAAGCAAAGAAAAGGATGCAAGATTAAATTTTAGATGGCTTGCTAATATATCCATGCATACATTAATATGTCCTCTATATAACCCCAATTAATTTCGTAACTGCAAGAGAAAACTTCAGACTGCTGTTCCTGACATGTAACAAAGCCTCAGCCTCTTTCAGTCCTCTATGGCTTTTAAAGAGCCTCTGAAATGCAGCATCTTTGCTCAGGAAGAACAGCCTGCACTATGGCACTGCCTCAACTCTTTGTCACACCTCAACCACAGAAATTAGAGCAAATTCATTTACACAGGAGTATCAGGCATGGTAATGCTGAAAGCTGTAGCAGCCAGCTTTCTCTGTGTAAACCTGATCCCTGGAACCTAGGGGTATTTGCATTACATGGTCAGAGGACTTCCCTGCAATTGCTCAAACCTGGTCTAGTGGAAAGGTGTCTCTGCCTGAGGCAGGGGTTTGGAACAAGATGATCTGTAAGGTCCCTTCCAACCCAAACTGTTCTGTGATTCTGTGCTTTAAAACAGCTGTGCAGGTCTGTGGAGTGTATTTCCTTATACTGATTTCCAGCTCTGAGCAGCAACACCTCAAGTTTATTTACAGGTCATATGATCCACTGCAATATCAGGAGAGTCTTGGAGTTTGCTATTTTCACAGTACCCATTACCAGTGCATGACTTTGGTTTTTATACAGAGTTCAATACAAAAAAAATAGTCCCCAAGTTTGTTGAATTGAGAAATGAGACTGGTGTATCTGGAA
>VZRQ01003128.1:1157465-1299040 GCA_013397975.1 Machaerirhynchus nigripectus | reverse complement strand
AGTCAAGGGAAGGGACTTTCACATGCCAGCAGAAAACCACCCCGGGCGGCTGCTTGTGCTGTGACGTGGAAGCCATGAGAAGACTCCTTCTTGTGGGGAGGTCCCATGCTCTCCTTCTTGTGGGGAGGTCCCATGCTCTCCTTGTGGGGAGGTCCCATAGCATGGGCAAAAGAGACTCCTCTCCCTAAGTGAACTGATGAAAGACTTATAGAGTTGGTAAACTGACTGAAATAATCTCAAGTTTGTGCCTTTATGTTGTAACTGGGAAGAGGGGGGAGGATGGGGGGAAGAGAACTGTTCTGAAGGTGTATTTTGACTCTTATTAATCCTTTTTCTTTTAGTTTAGTTAATAAACTTCTTCATATTCTTTAAGTTTGGAGCCTGCTTTGCATTCCTCCTAATTCTTATCTCACAAAAGGTAAAAGATGCGAACAAACCCACTACACCAGAGAAGGGCAATGGAGCTGGAGATGTGTCTGGAGCACAAGTCTGATGAGGAGCAGCTGAGGGAGCTGGGGGTATTTATCTTGGAGAAAATGAGGATTGGGGGGACCTTCTCACTCTCTACAACACCAGAAAGGAGGTCATAGTCAGGGGTGGGTTGGACTCTTCTCCCAGGCAACTGAACCTATGCCAGGGGAGTTTCAGGCTAGACATCAGTATGAATTTCTTCATGTAAAGGCTTGCTAAATATTGGAATGAACTTCCCAGGGAGTCACCATGCCTGGAGGTGTTCAAGAAATGACTGGACGTGGCACTTAGTGCCGTGGTCTAGTTGACAAGCTGGTGATCTGTCAAAGGTTGGACTCGATGATCTCAGAGGTCTTTTCCAGCCTAAATGCTTCTGTGATTCTATGACTCAAGTAATGGGTAAGACAGGGCTTCCTGCCATCAACAAAAACAAAAAAAAAATAAATGGAATCAATGTGCTGTGGCACTGGGAGACACAAACCTCCTTTTTCTGTAAAGCAATTTGTACAAATGCCAATTCATGGATAACCTTCACTTTGGAGACTGCTGAGCCCATTTGTTCCATGTGGAGATGGTTTTTCTCCTCTCTCCACTGGAAAGTCATTCCATCAATCCTTTAAGCTGTCAGTAAAACAGCCGAGCTGCAGGACAACATCCTGGGTCAGAAAGAAAAGGAGTAATAGCCAGCGTGGCTCCTTCCCTTCCAGAAAGTGAGGCCATCAAAGATGAGGCAACTGAAGAGGTTCATTACTGATCATCCTTGTTTGAAAATAACTTAGGTTAGGATAGTAACAGTTATTTACCTGGTTACTTGTTTTTGCATCATTGTCATTGATGCTTACAGTTGAACCTGGCATTAAATTAGGAAATGGAGATAGATGGAATAGCCTGACATTTAAAATGTTCAGACAACCAAGGAGATGCAAGATCCTTACAAGGATTTTTACTTTTCAGCTTATCTTAACAAAGTGGAGTATACTGAAAACAAAAATAAATCTAGCATCACAATAATACTAATAAGGTTCATTTAGGAGCCACAGTTATCATTCATTTAATGAACACTGATTAGCTCTGTTCCCGGGAGGAAGGGGAAGAGGTGTCTATGTAATTTAGAGACAGAACTTGCACCTCTGATTTTCAGGTACAGTTGTGTTGAATTCAGACTTCCCGAAGCCCCAGGGATTCACAAGGCACTTTTTACTGAATTAGCACTTTCTAAGCCTTTTAAGAAAACTCTCAACAGTAGATCATGAAGGTTTATAGATGCAGACCAAAGAATTCTGAGCTTACTACACCATCTTGTGTCAAACGAGGGGAAGTGCAAGAAAATTATTTTAAACTCTTTTCATTACACTACAGACTTTTTCGTTAAAGAGATTAATGAAACACAATTTCATCACCTCCATGAGTTGTAAAGAACATTTATTATCTTAATATGGCAACTCTAACAAAACTTCTCCAATGTTAGCATTTTCCCAAATGTTAATACATCGACATAACCAAAAACTTCCTTTACAACTTCAGTGTTTGACATTCAAAGTTGCTTAAGCTGTTAAAAATTTTATCTTCTGCACACTAATAAGCAGATCAACCTTTAACAGGAGTTTGAAGTTTTCTAAAATTAATCATTTTCCAGAACTGAGTTGACTGCACATGAAATGCTACAGGAGAGTAGAAAAGCAAAGTTAATGCAAAATATAATAAGGTGAAGAAGTAAAAAACACAGGGAAAAGAAAAGATGGTCTGGTTTCCAGCACAATTGCTCTTTGTCATTATTATCTTCTGAAAGGGAGTAATCTGGCTAATGCATACTAGAATTTAGTTCCTCATAAGATAAGAAAAACATGCATAACTTCAATTTCAGAAAATCTATTCACATTTCTAAACAGTATTTATCATAATCAGTATCTGTGTGTCTCAAAGAGATTTTCAGAATGTATGAGGACCAGATTTCTTATTATTCAGCACATAAAACAAGTGCAAGGGTGTTGAAGAAAACTATTTTCATGTTTTGGTTTCCAAAACAACCTTCTGAGGTAATCAATAATCATAGAATCATGGAATCACAGAAACAGTGAATGGCCTAGGTTGGAAGGGATCATCTAAAAGATCATCTACTCCCAGCCCCCCTGCCATGGACAGAGACACCTTCCACTAGACCAGGCTGCTCAGAGCCCCATCCAACCTGGCCTTGAACACTTCCAGGGATGGGACATCCACAGTTTCCCTGGGAAACCTGTGCCAGTGCCTCACCACCCTCACAGTAATATCCAATCTAATAATGATGAGCTCCACTAGGGTGTTTCTGGACTACATCAAACCACATAATCTGAAATACAAAATTACAGCCAAAGTCTTTAACAATTTGTATGCTTCAAAATTTAAGATGCATGTGTTCTATGCAAACATGGGCCATCTCAGGCATTTTGAATCATGGTTGTTAATAAAAAGATGGTCTGAATGCTTCCACCCTGAGTGTTAGAAAATGTTTCAAGACTCCCTTGGAATGTTTTACATGGAGATGTACACGGGATACACAGGCCCACAGTTTCTCTGCCTGAACTTCAACCATCCACAAAACATTCCTCTGTAATGATGCAAGCCTGTCCTCAAGCTGACAAGCAGGCTTATGGATGCAAACTGAGACGTTCACTGACAAATGGGGAGCGGGGTGATGGTAGCAAGCAGTCTACATGCACAGACAAGGTGGAACACCTATGGCTTCCACAGATGGCTGTGGGCACTGCTGTGAGGACTAGAATCAGCCATCCCAAAGGGAAGTTTTTAAACTGTATGACCTTTGCAGATTTCTTTCCAAATGAACAAAAATGTGTGGAAACAAGCAACTCTTTTTTTTTCTGCCAAAGTCAAGTCACTTCGGAAAAGTGATGTGATTAGGATGGACATGTGGCTTGGTCTTGGGACAACATTTTGGTTCCAAAGCATCTTAACTAGTTTATTTTTATGGTCAAATATTTTCCTTTTATGATATTATTTCAAAACAAATATTGGGTAATCATCCTGTCATCAGGGCATCATGAAGCCACTAAATACAAAAGACTGCTTCAAAACTTGCTGGAGAGGTGCACCCTGGTGCTGCAGTCCCTATGGAGAAATTCCGGCAGAAAAATGCAGCCAGGCAGTGACTTAACCACACCCAGCCAGGCAGCCAATGTGCTTGCTGGCCTGGGTGATTGGTCAGATGGACAGTCCTAATGACACACAGGATATCATGTGATCCTTGGCTTGGTGTTAAGGAAACTTCCCAGTCTGACCATTCAGAGACTGTGACAGTCACACTCCCAGTACGAGAACCAGCACCAAATGCATTCCCCAGCACTTGGTACAAACAGACTCCTGACCTTCATGTACACATATTTTTCCTTTGCACCAAATGCTCTGACCTGTAACCAGAAAACTGAGGCTGAACAAGTCAATCTTCCCAGTGCAAACAGCTCTTGGCAGAGTTTCCTGACAGCGTTATCCTGCTGCAACTGCCAGTGCCTTCTCACTCCTAAGAAGTTACCTAACAGTATTTGGACCCCAGTACTTGTTGTTTATCCTCAGAGCAGGTTTCAAGCAGTTCCACTTCTCACGTGAGTCAATGAACTATTTAAATTGCAGGCATTATTTTCCAGTTCATCTTTAAGAATTTAAGTATTTTACATTTCCCTAGGAAGGTGTGCTATGGGTTGAGAGGCAGTGTGTCTCAGATTTCACCATTATTCAGTGCAGCCATGTTCACACAATACAGCTGAGAAGATGGCAGAATACTTAAGGATATCACGCTATAGACTGGAAAGTCTGCAATTCAAGACAATAACCAATTCTGACAAGATTGTGGAGTATTCGGAATGCCATTTCTCAACCATGTGGAAATCACCATGACCAAAAGCTTCTGAACAGGGATTTCAGTCAACTGCCAACAATAAAAGTGAATCCAAAGAAGGTATTTCAGATAGGAAGGGCAACACAATGCCACGAGCTCTAGCAGAAGATCTTCTCCAGCCTCCTGAGCTAATTCTCTACTGAAGGTCAAAAGATGGGACATAGACAGCAGGGGAAAGGAAGCAGGAACTTCAAAGCCATTTGAAGAGACAAATAGCTAAATTTAGATTAAACAGCAGGCATGAGATACTATTAAGTGGCAGATATAAGACACTGTGAATCTGAAGTAAAGAAGGGAGAGGGACAGAGTCAAAGGCAGAAATCCTCAGGCTGAGGGGAGAACTTGCAGGAGACACTGATTTCCAAGAGGAAATACTATACAGCTCCTCTCCTACCATCACTTCAGAAAACAGCAGCAGACAACAATTTTGTCCTGTTACAAGAGCAAGTAAGACTGGGAGATGTTTCAAGGCAATTGTGCACTTCTGGGGATACCCTTCACCTCACTTAACAAGTTTTTTGGCATCATTGCTACACCCTCAGCTTGGATTATGTAGCCTTAATTGAAAGTCTCAAGATGTGAAGAATAATGTCTGGTTTTGACCTTCATAAATAAGAAACACCACTGTAATCATAATACTCAAGGAGTCCTAGAGGAACAGGGATGTTTCCTTTCCAGGCCAGAGATTACTTGGTCTGTGATTGTCCCCTGATGCTACACAGAGGCCTCATGGAGGTAATCCCTTCCAAACAAGTGAAGTGATAACCTCAGCACAAGGTGATCTATCACTGCCTGGTACTGTTGGCTTCTGCAGTAGAAGTTAGGTAAGCAACCCAGAAAACTGCTTAAACATGCAAAGACAAACATCATACAAACTAAACACAGGACCAACAAGAGCAGAGGACAAAGATTATTCACATGGCTATTCCACGAAGGCTCAATGAACACCAGCTGTATTCACATCAATCTTTAACAATAAACACTTCCTTTCACTTGTAACCACGCTGTAACCACTGCACTAGGCAAGCAATGCCCATTTCACAGGCTTTGAGCACCAGAAGGAGCAAAGCCCATCTGCCTTGTTTGCTGCTTTGTTAATTGCTGGAATAAAACCATTACCCAGAACATCACTGCCTCTAGTAAAGAACATTTTTCTTTTTTCCCCTCTTCCCAGGCCTAGTAGAAATGAAAATAGAAAACCCATCATGCTAATCACTGCTCTATGCTCCTTCCACAAGAGAAGCTCTAGGAATATTTTCAAGCCATTGCATTCTTATGAAAGGGCAAATGTAAATTTTCAGGAATGGATTTCTTTTTGGTTATTATACAGGTTCACCAGGAAGAAGAACATTTTTGCCCAACAAGATATATCAGAGGACACCAGACACACATACAGCTAAAGCTTCTATATTTTATAAATAGTTGCCTTAGTTAACAGAAAGATATCTCTACAGCACTCTGAATTACAGCAAAACCCACAGAAAACTGCAAGTGCTTGAGCAGCAAGGATATGAATAGAGGCAAATGAGCTCCCTTTTCAGACATAACTTGTGACTTTGATAAAGCTTTCTGAGAGATGAAAAAACTAGGATTCCATCAGATGGTTACATTTACAGTATTTTTTTTTTTCGATTTCTGAACAAGGATAATCAGGAAAGGAAGTCTGCCATTTCAAAATCACCGTGATATTGAGGCCGAGAACCTGCATTATTCCTTTCACAATGTACAGAAAAACAGGCTCATTTGCCAGGAATTATTTTTACTCAAGCAAAAACCTCACGCAAAGCATAAAGCTCACATCTCTACACAAAACTCTGTCAACTAAACTGTCACCTGTTCCACTACAATGGGCCTTAAAAACTCATCACAGGACAATCAGTCTGCAATGATAGCTTTCAGAAAGCTATCAGATAGCTTGTCTGTCTGGAAAACAAAGTAAGTTTCCCAGGCATGTCATGCTATGTGTTTTCTTGTATTTGAGGACTAAAGCCATGAGTAGTATCGATCCTACCTTCAAAGGAGAAATGTGCGACTGTAAGACATATCCATGGACATTCTCTATTTGAGACAAGTTCTTCTCCGACACATGAACAAGCTCGGGGCCTCTCACTTCATGGGTTAAACGAGGCAAAGTATGGTCATGTGGAGCATCCTCATCTTGATAACGGTATTTCTAGAGGAAGAAAACATCAAGGAAGAACAAATAAGCTTTTAGGAGGCAATTCCTATATTTTAATATAATTATGGAATAACAAATAAAATATGATGCAGTAGACAATAATAATCGGATTTCCTAGCGTGTTCTGGAGAGACTGAGTCATTCTTTTTTAAACATTTTATCAAAGAGAGAAATGTGGTATATGTCACCAATACACAAAACTTTCACCACCAAAAAGACATTAGAGATGACACACTGAAAATGAAAAAAACAGAGATGTTGATCAGCTAAGTTGTAGTGTCAGATCGCATTTCACAACCCTGTGTTAATAATTGCAGTTCTATAGCCCTTCTCTGCAAAGTATCTGAGTTATTTTCCACTTGGCAGTGCATACTCTGATGCTGGAGAGCACACACGCACTTCCGCAGAGCCACAGTCCGGCAAAAGATTCCCCTGCAGTAAAGTTCTATCCTTACCCTGAGCATTAATGGGGTTATACCTTTCTTCTCCATGGAGAGGCAACATGAGATAAAGGAGAGAAGATCCCAAATGAAGCTTGTAACAACAGGGAATATAACCCTAAAAATTAAATTTAATGACCTGATCTGTCCTCCAGCTGGAATGCTTTGTAAAAAGGTGCCATCCCCTCAGCTGTGTCCTGAGGAGGGGGCTGCTGGATAAAAGCCTACGACTTATTTGGATGGCCATCTAAGGAAAATAAGTCTGAAGTCCAGGTACAATCACAAGAACATCCCAAAGCAGACCTCTCTATGCAGCAGATCTCTCTGCTGCTCGTCCACTTCACTTTGACCACTCATCTATGGAGTGTTATTTCATTTACTCATCCCTCCTAAGGAAACCACCCCAGTGTATTCCTGCCTTCAATCTTATGTATGGAAATGTTTCAGCAGTTGCCAATTATTTTCAGAATACACATGTGACATGATTTATTCTCTTCTTCTTTTCTGGTATATGCCTGCAGCCTTCACATATTCACTTTTCAGATAACATAATTAATGAATATATGAAATGACTGGCACCAGCAAAATATTATTTGGGCAAGAAGCCATCAGTCTAATAGATAGTACTCCAGCCAATGTCACATTTGAAGCTTGGCACACAGATCATTTAAGCCACAAGCAATCAATTAAAATTTTAATCGAGTGAGTACTCTTTCTAAAAAGACGACTACTCTAAGACATCCTCTTTAAAGTGAGTCATTTGCTAAAACGTAATTAGGAGAAATAAGAGCAGAATACCAGAGTCATCTCATTAACTCAGGAATGGGGAAATGGAAACATTCAGAGACTACTTTCTAAGGAGACAAGACAGCAGTGACAGAAGCCATAAGAAGCTCTATCATAGAATATAGAACTATTCAGGTTGGAAAGGATCTTTAAGATCATTGAGTCCAACTGTCCAACCCAGCACTGCCGAGTCCACCACTAAACCATGTACCCAAGTACCACATATACACGACTTTGAAATATCTCCAGGGATGATGACTCAACCACTTCCCTGGGCAGCCTGTTCCAATGCTTGACAGCCCTTTCAGTGACGAAATTTTTCCTAAAGTATAATCTAAATCTCTCCTGGAACAACTTGAGGTTGTTTCCTCTCATCTTATCAGTTGTTATTTGGGAAAGAGACCAACCCCCACCTGGCTACGCCCTGCTTTCAGGGAGTTTTAGAGAGTGATAAGGTACCCCCCTGAGCCTCCTTTTCTCCAGGCTAAACACCCCCACCTTCCCCAGCCAGTCCTCATCAGACTTGTGCTCCAGACACATCTCCAGCTCCATCGCCCTACTCTGGACATGCTCCAGCACCTCAACGTCCTTATTGTAGTGAGGGGACCAGAACTGAACAAAGGATTGGAGGTGTGACCTCACCAGTGCCAAGTACAGGGGAACAATCACTGCCCTGGTCCTGCTGACTACACTTTTGCAGACACAAAAAATTATACATAAATATATGTAGGCTTCCCACTTCTCTCAAGTTCCTGATCTTCTGGGTGGATGTGGGAGGAGTGGAGTCCCTCCCACTACAAAGATTGAGAGCTGCACTGCAAAACAGGACTTGAAGCTTCTTGTGGATGATAAGCTGGACATAAACCAACGTGCAGCCCAGAAAACCAACCTCATCCTTGGCTGCATCAAAAGAGGAATGGCCAGCAGGTCAAGTGAGATGATTCTCACCCTGTACTCTGATCTTGTGGCACCCCACCTGGAGCACTGCATCCACCTCTGGGGTCCTCAGCACAAGAAAGACATTCCCTCCTCTGTAACTGTTAGAGCAGATCCATAAGAGGGCTACGGATATGATCAGAGGGATGGAGCACCTCTCCTATGAAGACAGGCTGAAAGGGCCTGGTTGTTCAGCCTGGAGAAGTTTTCAGGGTGAGACCTTTCAGTACTTTAAGGAGACTTATATACTGGAGGGAGAGGGATTTTTACATAGGCATGTAGTGACAGGATAAGGGGGAATGGTTTTAAACTGGAAGAGGTTTAGATTAGATATTAGAAGAAATTCTTTCCTCAGTGTGGTGAAGCACTGGAACAGGATGAACCTCCACTAGGAGGTTGTGGATGCCCCATCCTTGGAAGGGATGTTCGAGCCCAGGTTGGATGGAGCCCTAAGCAATCTAATTTAGTGGATGTCATCCCTGCCCTTGCAGGGGGGTTGAATCTTTAAGGTCCCTTCCAACCCAAGCCATTTTATCTATGATTCATTCTATGTTTATACATATATATATATATAGAGAGAGAGAGAGATAGATATAGAGATATAAAATAAAATATATATATGCTATTCTGTCCAGATCATTTTTGCAGTTTTACACTTCCAGAAGAAGTGTGATGTAGCCTTAACGAGAGAACATCTCTTTGACCATCAGTAAGTCCTTTCCCCAACACCGCACTGCAGCGTAGCTGTTGCATAAACAGAAGCCAAAACCCAGAGGAAACTGATTCACCCTGAGCCCCATGACCCCAAAGAGCAGAACACTTGTGTGGATCTCCACTGACAGCCTTGCTTTATAATTTGAATTGATCTATTTATCCAATAACTGCACATTCCCAGGACAACTTCAGTAATAGCCATGTTCAAGTGCCATAAACTGAAAAGTTTACAGAACAGATTTCCACTTTTCTATTTGTCTTTGTCTCCCTCCCGTCCCAAGCCCAGCCTTCTCCTTCTTCACAAAGTATGAGCCTAGAGAATTTCTGGGTCAGTCCTCCTATGGGTTTGCCTCATGTTCTTAGCACCGAACTCATTGATTTTCATACATCTTTCCTCCCGCAGCATCTCTTCTTTGATTTCAGCTGTGAACCAAAACAGCTTGACACAGCAAAAAGCCAGTGGTAAGGCTGAAAATCCAAAACCAGAATTAAGACTCTCCTGCAGAAATGCCTCATTCATCTCCATCACCCTGCTCTGATGGGGTCCTGCAAACGTCCTTGAGAAAAAACACTCCCTAGAAAGCTTTCTCTAAGGATTAATTCAAATTTCTGGAGGGAAAAGCATGATTGCACGGAAATGCTACTCTTCGTTTGACAAAAGAACAGGTGGATGTCTTATGATAACTAAATAACAAATCAGTGCCTGCTGCTGACAGGGTATTGTACGCTGCCAACTAGCATCAGATATTTAAAATCCTCTGTAATTACCTATAATGGGGGTGTGGAGTGTGCTGCTGTGAATTTTTAATATGAACATGCCTTTTTATAAGAGATCATTCTCTCTACAGTGTGAGATTATTACAGCATCACTGCTCCTCACATCATACTGTCTAAAGGAGCATTTCCAAGGCTGTGATTGCCAAAGAGATGTCAGCTAGACAGAACTGAAGACATGAATCCAGCAGGAAGTAATGGTCAAAAACCTCAAATTTCAATGAAGGCAGGTTTCACGTTACAATAGCCAGAGTACTGCACTAGTATGAAAATACAGATGTTCTTACAACCTACCTTTGACAGATTGACAGTGAATCAAGATAGCGGGGAATTTGTCATTCAATTTTGGGCCAAAGGGAACTGGTATTTTTTACAAAAGTTTGTTGTTTATTTTTCTTTTTTGTCATTGCCATCAGTTTGCAGAAAATGCAAATAGAACATTTCATCCTTGTCTTGGGGTGACTTTATGCTGTGTATCCCCTATCACCGTTCTATGCCCAGACATGATTCCTGTGCCTTCCTTTAAAACTGAGTGCAAGACAGAGAGAAAAAAACTGAGCGAACTTTTCAAACAGCCTGTACTTCAAGGACACAGAGATTAGCTTCTTGCTGCTGAGGAGCAGAGGCAGCTCTTTTCTTGCTTTTCAGCCAGTTTTGTTTTTCGGCTCTGCTTCTTCAGAGAGAGACAGAGAGTGGTTTTTTCCGGGACTTTGGTTTCTTTTTTCCTCCTCTTCTGGACTTGTTCAGAACACCAGAACATCAGAACCGAGGGACCTTCTACCGGCCTGGAGGGGGGCCCCCACGCCGACCCAGCTCCGAGGAGAAGGAGAGAGACCACACCCACAGAAGGACTCTAAAATCTTTCAGGTTTTCTCTCACAACGAGAGGTTTTTGTTATTTAGCATTATTATTATTATTATTTTCCTGTCTGTTAAATAAATAGCTTTTATTTTCTTTTTCACATTCCTCCGAGGAAATTTTTTTTTCCTCACACCTGGTGGGGGAGGGGTGGCTGTAACCCACCTTCCTTTGAGGAGGAGACGTTCCTTTTGGATGTTTCCCTGAAATTTGGCTCAAACCACCACAATCCTGTATCAGATCAAACTGACCTAAGCTCCTGAATGTGGCCCAGCTGGAGCTGCCATTCAGAAGCACACGTCCCATTCTCTACACAGCTCTTTGGCTGTACCACACTCCAACACATCACACATTCCTGCTGCTTGCTTTAGGACAGCTGCCAAAGGAGGGAGCTAAGTGTGTTAGAGGAGTCACAGGCTCCACAACATCCTGTGAAATGAGCAGCCAGTGAATCCTGGCCTACAGAGAATCCTGACCTACTAGAAAACACCCTGACATGTCAAGAGACGTATAAGCACAAAAGCAACATTGCTTTTTCATTCAGCCAAAACTTTATAGTAGATACAGCTGATAGATATTAATAACGGAAAAAAAGTACCACCACATACTATGAGATGATAACCCATCCATGGGTGGATCCCACTCCCAATTGCTCTTCAAACACAGTGTGCTAGCCAGTGGCCAGTATATTATGTTTTGTCTTGGGAAACCATAGCAATACTACCAGTTTTAGCTCTTACACATCAGCATTTTGAGTCTCGAATACAATTTCTGTTTTACAGTCCTCCTAAGGAGGGGCCAAGCCTCTTCTTACAAGCTGTGAGTCTTCATATAACCCATTCAACACTGAGACCACAGGGAAAGGAATTTCTGCAGGAAATTTCCCACATGAGACAATGACCTCTTACAGATCCAGTTGTCCCATTGCAATCTAGAAATAGGCAAGGTATGCAACTGGGTCCCAACACAACCTTCTTAATTCTCACTCACTTGCCTTTTCTCTCAAACCAGCATTTGAGCTGCTTTGCAGCTCCAAAGTAGGTTAGCCCCATTGCTGGTCATCTGCTAGAACCTGGACATGGGAGCTACCTTTGAACAGGGCAAGCATCACTCACCTTCTACATGAGATTAGATCCAGGATTCAATACACGGGATTTGCTGAGAGAGGGATATGGATGCCATATCCCTGGAAAATGTTCAAGGCCAGGTTGGATGGGGCTCTGAGCAACCTGGTCTAGTGGTAAGTATCCCTGCCCATGAGTGGGGAGTTGGAAGTAGATGATCTATAAGGTCTCTTCCAACTCAAACAATTCTAGGATTCTGTCATTTGTTCTCAGTATTAGCAGCCAACAAAAACTAAAACCATAATGGAATTGGCCCGTTTAGACAAATGAGTAATCTGCAAAGTCCCATTAAAAATCATTAATGTCACTTTGTCTTACTTTGGTGCTCATTATTTTCTTTGGTCTTCAATGTGTTGAATTTTACTGTCACTGCTCTCCAAAGGCAGCAAATTTCAATGTCATATCAATGAGCATCTTCGGAAAACAAACTTTAAAATTTGCACATACAAGTCATTGGGCATTCATCCAATCATGAGCAGAAATAATATTACTCATCCAACTGATTGCAAATGAGCAACACAGCTTGAATTCTGAATATTTGCAATCAATCTATAGAGGAAAAAGAGAAAAAAAATACTCTTCTCATTATATAAAATGGAAGAAATCACAATCTGCTTGCCAAGACTGTGGAAGTAGATTAGGAAGCTTAAATCATTGAATAATTATACTTATTGTGAATGACTTGCTCTTTTGCTTATCAAGTAGATTTCCAACAAGCTTGTCACAATATCACAGCAATACCTTCCATCGAAGAAGCCCAAAGAGCTTTACAAGTAGTAGTCAAGTCTGATAACATCCTGTTGGTGTGCATCATCTAAAGGTGGGTAAAATTAGGCACGGAAATACAGCAACTCGCTCAAGGTCACAGAGAGAATCAGTTCATTAAGCAGTAGTAGAACTGAGGAGATTTTTCCAGTCTGCTCTTCTAAGTCTGAGATCTAGTGCACCTACACCGACTTTAATAGCAATGATAATTATTATTATTTAAACATAAGGCTGTAGGCTTGCTGATGCCATTGTAATTTATTTTTAATTTTTTGTTTGGTTTTTTCTTCCTCATAAATGTTCCAGAGTAAAGCAGTCTTTCTAAGGTCAGGAATTAGGTTTTTCTCTGTCTCAGTGTAATAGCTAGCAGTGCTTTGGGTAATTTACAGTGTGCTATCTCTGAGAAACACATAGTGAATTTTATAAGACAAGAGGTTTCGTCTAGGAGCCAAATTAGTTCACAGAAAGAACATTATCTGTGCTGAATACTGAGAATTTGCATAGATTTTCCATTTAGTAAAACAAGAAGGTTTTTTTGATTTTTAGGAGGGAGAAAAAAAGTATCATTTCTTATCTCAGTTATTGAAAGCACCAGGTTTTTGCCCATAGCAGGAAATACATACTCAGTTAAAAAANAAAAAAAAAAAAAAATCCATTAAAAAAAAAAAAAAAAAAAAAAGGCAAGTATAATGCAGCGGAAGAAATATGTTTTACAGTATTTTCCTCATCTTATTTTTTGAAACCCTAAATAATTTTATTTTTCATGATGAAGAAGAAGTAAGAAGGACATTAGCCAAGGTACCTCTTCCTTTTATCAGCTGGAGGTAGTTGCACCTTTTCCTCACAAGATGGCACAGTAACCATCGAGTTAAAGCATAATCTCACTTTGATGTGTTGCAGGGAAAAAATAAGTATTTATGCAATGTCATAAAACTTCAAACGATTCTTATTTTGAACTGACCTGATAAAAAATTATTTAAAAAAAGAAAAAGACAGCAATCTTTTATAGTAAGTAAAATAAAGAAGCAGTGATAAAGCTGGCAGATGGACAAAAGTTTTAACAGTTCATAAAAGTATCAAATATTACAAGCAAGTAAGAATCACAGTTTTTGTGAGCTTTAGAATGAACAAAACCACTATGTATTGACAAGATTGAGACTAGCCCAGAATGCTGCATTCCTCCAGGAATTCTAAATCCTAATTAAAACCGCCTGCATGCAAATCTGTACCATGAGGTATTCAGCTCCATATGTTGCATCACATTTTGGACCTGTTAACAGCATCAGTTTAGCCCTCTGGAGGCTGCTACTTGCTATCCAATAATTTAAAATAGATTTTAAACTTGAAGTGCCAATATACAAAAAGACATTCTAAGAGGGTGGCTTTGCTTGCATTAAATGGTGAATGTGGCTGCAGACTATAAAAATCACTAACAAGAAAAAAAGAAAAACCAGCTAATACTGATTGTTTATCTAAGGGGAGCAAAGGAAAGACGTGGGTGAAACTGTACCATTTATCAGCATCAGGGAGTAGCCATTCTCTATCCCTCTGTCCTGCAATAACATCACTTGCTTACTCCTTTTTATAGTGTTCAACTATTCCACTCAAAGCATTTTTTTTCTGATATGTCCATGTTCCCCCACTTGCTGTAGGAGACTTCATGCCTCTGTAGCTCCTTTGTTTTCCCCTGCAGCTCCCCATGCAGGCCTAGATGCACATCCCCATTGATCCCTCCAATTCTGCTGCTGCAGTTCCCCAGCACAGAGGCACCAAGCCTCACAAATTCTCCTTTTCCACCCCTTGCCTGCCCTGAAGAGCAGCTTCTGGCATGGGGAGGGCTGTGCTGAGGTTACAACTGAGCGTTTGGAGAGGCAGAGCTGGGAAATGCCGTCAGTTGCCATCAGTTGCCGTGTCTCAGTGTCCCTGCCAATAAGCCTGCAGTGGGAATGCAGCCTGGCAAAACAGACACCCTAGGTTTACATCAGAAGAGTACAAAGTAATCATGGAGTGTAATAAATAAATTATGTATTATCATTGCCTGAAACAAAGGATAAAAGAGAAACAATAAAAAACCCCACAGACAAATGGGTTGCCCCTCTTGTGCTTTCGGTACCAAAAATATATATTTTAATTTAGTCCAGCAGCATGTGACACAGCAGGCCATTTGTGTGTTGCAGTTGAAACCCTCTCTCCTGTCTTCACACAGGAATTATGTGTCTGTCAGATTCCAGTATAATTTTTCACAGAAATAGGGGGATTCTGCCAAAAGACTGTATGAGGCAAAAGGATGCTCTCAGGCTAAGACAGGTGAATGCTACTGTAGGTAACTGTTTCTATTCTTGCTTTTACCACGGAACTCTCACGTGATGCTAGGCTTTTCACAAAACAACTTTCCACAGGTGTAGAACTGAGATATTCCTCACTTTAAGATGTCCTGCAAGCTGCAGATGGCCAGTTTTTGCAGAAGGCCTGAGCATCAGCAACTTCAGCTGAAATCAGTGAGAGCTGGGCTTTGTACAGAAGAAATACAATGGAATCCCGTGCCCTCGGATACCTGCACACTAAAGAAGTTCTTTTCATTTCTGCCCATTGCCTCTTGTCCCACTGATTGGCACTAGCGAGCAGAGCCTGGCTCCCTCCTCTTGACACCCTCCCTTCAGGTACTTACAAACACTGATAAGGTCCCCTCAGTGTAACAGGAAAACTAGTGAAAAAATTAATAATGGAGCAGTTGGAACCGCTTGCATTAAATAATGCATGAAGACATATGTTGAATATAAAATGCCATGTGAAGTACCACTCCACAGGACTGAAAAAAGCAGAAAGCCCATGAAAACAAAAGTAACCATGTAATTAAAAATGTATTAGAGTTGATGCATATTATAATACTACATTACAATATATGGCCACAGAGGGCCTGCAATAGTTGCTTAGACCATCTCAATTCTTGCATTTCCTAAATCTGAGTGGTTAACTTTATCACCCTGCCATCCTTTAACAGTTCTTTGAACACAATGTATACACACATAAAAACACCTCATAAATTTTAATAGCATTCCTGCTTCCTCTAGTGTGAAAAAGGTATAGAGATAAATATTTTTCAGTATTTGTGGAAAACTGAATCTTCTTAAATAAAAATACAAATGCTTTGTGTACATAAACTTGACAATTTCACTCTTGTCACCCTGATGATCCCAGAACATTAGCTCTGAAGATAACGTTCTTTTTCTACAAACCAATTTATGTTGGAGCTGAACAAGTTATTACAAGTCTCAAATATTCTTCTTATCAGTACCCTCTTTGAAAAGCTATGAATTTTTACCAACAGAAAGATGGATTTAGTCCATTTTAACTAGATGTTCAATAGGCCAGCAAAACACATTTTTGTCAGGTGCATTTGCATGTTCTTGACACTCATAAGAGTTGAGTTAAACATTTCAATAGCAGTGCACTTATTGAAAAAACAGCTTTGGGCCTTTGGGTCTTAATCCTTCCACAGCCTTTTAGTACAGCATAATTGCGATAAAATAATCTACATTTTTGGATACTTTAATAAGCCCTGGTTAGTGCACAAGCAGGCAAAGTAGCTGTTATTGTAAACAGAATGCAGAAACATGAAGATATTGCATTAACAAGGAAATATTTGCTTTACTGAGGCTATTGTAAAAACCTGTATTTCCATATTTCATCTCTCCACAGCAGGCTAGTTCCCGATCTAGGGAGTTTATGGTTCCGGGGGAAGCTCCTTCAGCTCAGTGATCTGATAGTGACACACCAGGATAAAACTGTACCAGGTCAGGGGCTGGGCAGGAAGGGAGTACCCCATTAAACTGCACGACCTGCAAGTACACTGAGCTCGGTGTAATGGGAAAGCTGCTTGGGTTTAAACCCTCTGATGAATTTACCACTCCTCGGGCCATATTTTACATGAAATTAGGAGGGAACATGCTATCATGATCTTTAGTTATTCTATTTAGAAATTAACAGAGGTATTACACCTGCATTTTCTGAAGCGCCAAGCAAGCCTGCCAGCACAGCTTTCCTTAGTTTTTCAAGTCCCACAGGGCTTAGCCTGACCCAAGACAGTGAGTGGGTCATGGAGATTAGAACTCCAGGTAGCAAAGCAAAATTGCAGGAAAGCAAGGGATATATGCACAAATTTCTACTATCCGTAGAACTGCTTTTAGATCTAGGCATCTACAATTTGCCTTTGTCTTACTTGGATATGGAAGCATTTTTCACATTTGATCTTAAGTGTGGGAATCAACCAGCACTTTCCCTGATGCATGAAGACAGTGATTCTCTGTTGGGGCTATTATTATTTAGGGATCTCCTTCCATAGGCATGTTGGAAGAACAGGCATATTTTTTATTTTTAAGTGATTTGAGCACTCATATTTTAAATAAGCCAACTGGGCTTTTAGTCTCTGCAGACATAGACTAGAGTACATGCCTCAATCATAGAAACATTAAGGTTGGGAAAGACCTCCATGTTCATCAAGTCCAACCATTAAACCAGCACTGCCAAGTCCACCACTAAAGCATATCCCTGCCTGTCACATTCATGTGCCTTTTGAACACCCCCAGGGACGGTGATTCCACCACTTCACTTGGCAGCCTTTTCCAGTGCCTGGCCACCCTTTCAGTGAAGAATTTTTTCCTAATGTCTGATCTAAACTTCTCCTGGAGCAACTTGAGGCTATTTCCTCCAGTCTTGTCACTTGTTACTGGGAAGAAGAGATGACCCATACCTCACTGCAACTTCCTCTATGGTACTTGCAGAAAGTGATCAGACACTTGTTTTGTATCATGTTATGGTGTATATCTGGCAGGGTTAGTATGTCTAAAAGGTTCTTTAGAGCTGAAAAATGCTATAAAAATGCAAATTTATAATATGTGGCATAGAAGACTCTGTGGGCATCAGACAATGATTTAGATGGAAATGTACTACCAGTCCATGAAAATCAAAACTCTACTTGTCTTAACCTGGAGAACCTCAAACTTCATTGCTTTTGAAAGTTATCACCTGACTCTATCTGTTGGATACTACTTTTGTGTGTCACCATTGTGTTGGCCTATCTTTTTGCTGAATTCTACAGTATTTTGCACCTTTCTAGATTGTTTTTGGTTGGTTTGCAGTTGCAAAGAGCAGCAGAAGGCAAAGGAGAAGGTTGAATACTTTAAAAGTTAGTACTATTATCTCTAAGGAAATCAAAAATTTCTTTCTGGCAGACTGACCTCATCAATGTTCAAAGCCATCCCTCTTTGTGATAACACTAGCTTAATTAAAAGGTTAAATCCCTGCTGTGCTCAATAAGAATTACTACTTGAAAAAGTCTAGAAAAAATAACAACTTTCTTTTTAATTTCTTTATGTTTTCAGCTGAAGGAAGTAAACTTCTTGTATAAACTAACATGAAGAAAATAAAATCTAAATTCCTTTGGTCCTAACAACTAGCTTTCAGGAAGGCTGGATAAATGACTGTCAGCTGAATAACAATGTCATGGTACATTTTCTGTGTTCTTAATTATTAGAAAATCAGGACAAAGCAAAACCCAACCAGGTTAAAATTAGATTCAGCCCAGATCATAAGGCAATCATGAGGCACTCTTAACTTTGAAATGAAAGACATTATCTTAAAATGATACCCAAAACAAAACTCAGACAATCCCAAGCAAATAGCTTGGTCTAGACACAGCAGTTTTATTATTAGGCAGAGAGGGTTTTTTAAGTACTGACCCAACAAATGGATTGATTGATTATATAAATAAATATTTTCCAGAACTTTATATGTGCAGTGGGCCAAATCCGCAAGATCCATCTGGAAATATAGCCTATTTAAAGATATTATTCATTTTCTATCTTTTTTAGTGCTTGGCTAAGTTTTAAATGGATAGCCAAAGACCCATACCTCTGTCTGTTTTCTGATGAAGTAACAATCTAAACTCCCAAAACCAGAAGTTTTCTTGTAAAAATGACATCATTTTCTCTGCATAAACCACCTCTACAAGAAAAGACGAGTCACTCTGCGTTTTCTGTCAATCCTCTGCTACTCAGCTGATAATACCATCACGGAAAACAATTTGTTGAGTCTGGAGCTGTGATTTTCTGCTGAGGAAGAGAAATGCTTCCTGGGAACCAAACTGAGAGCTACAGCTCATTTTTATCTTGACAATGAGAAAGCAAGCATGACTTTCACTTGTTGTTGACCTCTGTTGCAGTTGGATCACAGATCTAAAAGTCAGCGCTATATATATAAAACATTATTCATATAAACTATCATGTATAGAGTGGGAAAAACACATTTTACTATTTATAAAACATCTCTGCATGAGCAAAGTTCTGGCAACATTAATCACAATTGTGTGAATGCCTATCCACAGCATGGAAAATGTACCATTTTGAGTGATTCATCTCATCTCTGCTGCTCCGGAAGGGGTGGGCTGCTCTTTAATGGAGCTTGAAACTAACTACACAAAAGCTGAGATATTGGCACTGGAGAACCTCACTCGAAAGCTCCTCTGGCTCGCAGACCTTGAGCTCAACAGTGGATGTGTGCTTTCCCTTGGGAGGCGTGTTTAGTTGTTGGTGTAGAGACTTTCTCCTAAATGCTACCTGAATAAACCAAAGTGAAAACTGCCTGTGTGGGAATTGCCGCAACTTGCGAACATAAAACTAGATTGGACATCTAGATTACATATTGGGAAGAAATTCTTTACTGGGAAGGTTGTGAGACACTCACACAATTTGCCCAGAGGAGCTGTGGATGCTCCATCCCTGGAAGTGTTCAAGGCCAGGTTGGATGGGGCTCTGAGTAGCCTGGTCTACTGCAAGATGTCTCTGCCCATGGCAGGGGGTTGGAACATGATGATCTTCGACGTACCTTCAAACCCAGCCATTCACTGATTCTATGATTCCATGATTCTGTGATTACTTTAGACATATTTTGTTGGAAACCAAAATATAAAAATAATTTTCTTCAACACTCTTGTACTAGTTTCCCATGCTGAATACTCATGATGATCCCTTTCAATACAAGCCATTCTACGATTGTGTCTGTAGTTTTAAAAGCTGAACACAGCATTATGCAAATCCCAATTGCCAGTAATATTTTGGCCCTATGGATCCATTTTCTCAGAGATATTTTTCAGCTTTTTTAGCTTACTAAATTACATCCCTATTAGCTTTTCTGATCATCAAAGTAATGCTTACATGTTTCAGCAGAAAATGTTTTGAAGACTTTCTTCTACAAGTGATTAACTAGAGTTATAAGATGCACATTAGTTGTCTGAACAAACGTAGAATGATATCTCAGTTTTGTACTCTGTCCTCATTTTTTAAAAGATACTATTAGAATAGTGAAATGGCTAGGAATATAGCATTATAACACTTTGTCTTCTTTAACTTTTCCATGAATAAGTGTCATGGAACCATGGTGAAAATTTTTACTTCTTTCTTATTACATTGTATTTACAAAGCAATTCGGTAACAATTTATGTCTTAAAAAACTTGATGAATAAGACTCCGTGAAATACATTAACAGGACAAAGTCTATTCTCAAAGCTTCTGAAGTACTCTGTTGGAGCCAATGTTTTCCAAGTGAAGATTATTCTATAGTTGTACCAAAATTTCAAAGTGTTTCAGTTATTATGCTAATCACATGAAAATTAGCAGTTCTCAAGTCCCTCCCACCTCACTAATTTTCTCACATCAGTGCACCTCACTTGCAAGTGTTCAGCTCTCACCAGGAAATAGGTCAGATGTCTGCATTTCCCAACACCCTTGCATCCCTTCTGACAACTCCCTGCACGCTCTCAGAGTTGACCTGCCTGTAAAATAATTTCAGCACCTGCGCTTTAGCTATACATTGCCAAGCCATACTAGCTGGCCTCATATGCATAAGTGGCTACTTAGGTATTCTGGACCCATTTCTGTTCCTTGTTCCAGCTTCAGAATGCTTCAGATTTTCATTAGTACTTTTATAAAAAAAACCACTGGCTTGGAACAGACTATAAATGGCACATATTTTCAGTTCTACACAAAACACCTGGAGCCTCTTTTCTGTATCCTGTAAATCTGGAATTGCAAAAGGTGCCATTGCCATGTTTCTTCTTTGAATTTATTTTAAAATGTACCAAAGAAAAAAGGGTAGCAATTTCCTTCAAAACATGAATTCTTTAAGTGACTCTATATCCACATTTCTATCTTGTCATGTACTTGTTTGTTTTTATATGTTTGCTGTTTTTTTCCCTAGGATGATTCAGAAATCTGTATTTGGTCCTCATTAGTAGGATGTGGAATATATATTACTTGTTATCAGGAAGAAAGTGTATACAGAAAAGTCCCAAAAGAGCATAAAAAGGATAAAAAACAAAAGATATCCCAAGTGGAATTAATGCTAATATCTGTATGTATTTATACCACTACCCACAGGGGCTCCACATTAAATAATATTTCAAAAACTGCTTAAGCTGATTTCAGAGTGAATTAAATTAAGAATTTCCTTGAAAAAACAAACTATGGGAATTCAACATCTCATTCAATTGCTTTACTTTAACTGGAGTGCCAGTTTTTAAAATATTAAGATACATATAATTAAAAAAATTAAAAGGAAGATTTTAAATAAATTAATTTGCTTGCAAGTTATTTGCTTGATTATCAATACTTTTAAGACAGTTAATGAAGATGGATACATTCCTATGAAACATTTCCAAAAGGAAAAAGACTTTATCACAAACTAAGGTAGTTTTAACTACCTTAGAGTTACATCAAATGACATAAGCAGCCAACATATATATATTTGCACAAATTTCATTTTCTGTTTATTTCCTGACCTCAAAAAAAGCTGATTTTATAAATATTTTCATTTAAAATCCCTTTAAAGTACTTCTTTTAGATTTCTGTATATTAAAATAATAGAAAAAGAAGGCTTAGAAAAGAGACCATTACTATTCATTATACCTGAAGTTCAAGAAGGGATAACAATGTAATTTATTAGAGCTTTAGTATATCTGAAAAAAAGCAGGCAAATATTTGGGGGTACAGTCTATGAAAATAAATTTGTTTCTATCTTTATACATTACTGATCTGTTTGCCATTTAAGCCTCAAAGAGAAAATTATAAATAAAGCAAAACAAAATAAAAATAAGGAATTTAGAGATGATAAAACTCACATTCCCCTCAGGGAGAAGGGAATTCCTAGATATCCTAAAAGTGCAATTTTGTATTACAGAGTTTCTTGAACCTCTCTCTGATCTCATGGAATCCCTTATATTTCCAAGTTTTAAAAGAATTTTTAAGAGGGGCTAAATTGTTTCTAAGTTGGTTAAGCCACCGGCACTTCATTAAGTGGAGAAATTCAGCACACACATCAAATCTTAAGAATCACTCTTTCTCTTTTGCTTTAACACTTCCAGTGAGCTGTGCTTCACAAAATTTGACAAGTCTAAGGTGAGATGCACAGGCTTAATAGTAAAGAGTTTGCATTCATCCCTTTGTGCAGGATGCTTTGCAAAAGCCATCATAGTGACTATTAATTTCAGTAACATAAAATATGCAGTGAATCCCATTCCTTCTCCCTTATAAATGGCTGTTTTAGCTGAGGCCTAATAACAGAAGTGGCAGGCTGAATATTGATGGCAGACCTTTTCCTCCGGATATGCAGAAACCACCAAATTTCTCCTCCTGCGGAAATTATGTTCTTAATTTCCCAAGGTTCGTTAGAAAATCCCCAGGCAGTGCTGTGTCCAGCCAGTATTCCCGTTTGCCATCAGCATCGTTTGAATGAACAATCACTGCTAATGGAGGGAGGTTTCCTGTGCTCCCAGCCCTCTTAACAACCCTCACAGATGAGTTACACTGCTTTCAGCCCTGCTCCAGCCCTGCAGCAACAACTGAGATGTCTCCAAGAGATGCAAAGATCACTAGGGAGAAGCAGACCTAGAGAGGGAGGGGGGATGGGAGACTCCTCTCTCATACCCCAAGTAAAGGAGGGAGCTAGGTTTGAACATTTTTAAGTTCTGTATCCGAGGTACAGACTACCTGAAGAGCTGTGGTAGAAGATCATCAGACAGCAAAATAACCCCCAAAGTTCACAAACACATGAATGGCCAAAGAGAGTTCACAAATTTAAAAAAGATCACATTCAACTACTTTTTATTCAATATGATCTTTCATAAACAACTTATGATTTGGTGAGTAGATGGAGGAATTTGCTACTCTTGGGAACACCAACATATATAATAGCAGAGCAATAGGAAAACCGGGGCTTATAGAACTGAAATATGACATCAATGTATGTTGACACAGGAACAAAAGGAAATAAAGTAGCAATACTGAAAATGCTTTTGCCAGTGGTATGAAGTGGGGAGACAATATAATAAAAGGCCATTGATGGAAACAGACATGGTCAGAGAGCTCCATCATTAGTGTACATAATACTGCCAAACCCAGAAGAGCAAGAGTCTCTCTCTTTACAGAAATGCTAGGGTTCTGACACACAGATAAGGTTTACAACATCACTGTTGTTAGGGAGTATGTGCACACAAATATATATGAAAAATATTTTAAAATTCAAATAAAGTTTTCAGTCTCAGACACGTGTATGGACATCAGTATTAAACTGCATAAAAAAAGCTTTAAAGGGCTATTAGTAAATTTGTATTAGTGAAAATGAAATGAAAAGTCATTGAGAATGTCAGCTACAATTTTTCTGTCCTTCTTGATAATTTATAATTTCTTAGGGAGAGGGAAGACTACACTGCCATAGCAAAAACTGTTTCACAAAGACATTTAAAGTGTGCTCTATAATGAAGAAAAATGCTGTTACTGCAGAATTAAAGCACAGAACATCTGGTTTATTCAAAAGATTCCTATTAGCTGAGTGGGATCATAATGACCACTAACGTTATTCATATAGAAAAATATTTCACTTTGCAGTGACAAGTTCCCTTATCAGTTTGGTAGTGATGTTTAGAATTAACAACAGCACGAAGTGATGATTTTGTAACCAAATTTCTTTAAATTGAATAAGATACTGTAAACAGGATCTACTTCTTTTTTACTTTGTATCTGTGACAGGTTTAAATCCAAACCTGTAATCCCAATGCGCATTTCTGTTGCAGGGATATTAATTCAGTACACCGATATACGAACGGGTTCAGCAGATTTGTAGGTATCAACAGCAGCAATAGGATAAACATCCTTCCTATGATATCCACTACATTGTTTGGCAGGAAAACCAGCCTCGCCAAATTAAATGCTTTTTTTAAGAGAAATTATTTCTATAAATTGCCAATAATCATGGCTCCTCTGTTTATGTTTTCCAGTATGGGAAGAACTGGTATTATTTAGGGGTCAGTCTAATTAACCAACAGTATTTACACACTTTCCACCTCACATTCTCATCCTGATGAGACCAATGGTGTTTGCAAACCTGGGAACATGCACGGAGCAGTTGTTTTCCATAACTTTATTTTATCATTTTGTTTTCTATATTTTGACTTTATTTATCCCTTAAGCTAAACAAATTCCAAAATATGAAACAGAAACTGAACATTTCAATCCAAAACTAAAGCTTTTGGAGGAAACAAAATAAGACTACTACAAGACCCCATTGTTCTCTAACATACTTCAGTTCTCCTCATTATCTCTGGATAACAAGCTATTTTCCTGTATCTCCTGTAGGCTGAAAAAGCTTACTAATGCTCAGCAAATTAAAAGAAAAGTCCAAAGCTGCAGCTCCTAGAAAGTGCCATTAAGTGCCTACAGCCAGGCCCCAGGCACTACTGGGTTAGCTTTACATTTCAAGTTACTGCAATTGTTATTATCAAAAAAATCTATGGTAATGCAAGGATTGGAAACTAAGTCTCCAAATCATATACTAAAGCTTATTCACAGAAAATTCTCCACTCAAGCTAATGGGAAGAGAGAAGTAAGGCCTCTAGCAGTCAAAACCCTAATGCCATGCACAGGATCCAGAACCAAGTGGTTGAAAACACGAATGTAGTCAGACTGTTTTTAAGGACATAAAAGAAAGCAATAAAACAAAAAGACGGTACCACATTGAAAAGTTCTTGAAATTTTAGGCCTGTCTATACCAGTAAATACAACAGAACAGCATTTTTGCCTGCAAACCCAAGTCCGCCCACTACACAACTTTGTAGTTTATCCAACAGGGAACTGGCAAGGTGATATGAAAAAGAAAAATCCATCACCATCTGCACACAAAGCAAAGCTGTCATTGTAAGTTCTGATCAATGCATTTCCTTTTCTTCAAGTTCTATTTACACTTGCATTTGACAGGAGTCTTCCTGGGGATGTAATCACGGGCACTACGGTGTAATTTGGAATGAGAACAAGGACATTACTTGTAAAGGTAACATGGGTGGGTTGCAGTTTACTTAAAATAAAATTTTAGAAAAAGGACTCTAAGAAATTGTATTTAAAGCCTAAAGAAATAATTCAAGTCCACAATGATATATTTTTCATAGTAATACCTAATATTTTGCTATGGGCAACAGAAACCGTAGCTTCATTATTAAAAAGTCACCAGGTAAAAGAAGACTTACGGAAACAAGCAGCACAACTTTTTGCATACCATTTTCCTTATTTCAAAGGAATTTTGTGTGCCGGGGGGAGGGGGGGGATGCAAAAACTGACTTGTATTCATGAGCTGTAACATTTTAAAACCACAAGGACCTGTGGAATTGGGAAAAAGAGAAATGGAAGGGTTAAGGAGCATTTTTCATAGTCAGATGGGGTTGCTAAGACATGCTGAGTATGAGGAAAAGGAAGTTTTCCTTGGAGATGGTGCATGCAGGAAGGCATCTCACTAAGCATTTCGAGCAGCTGCTTTGTCCTTGGTGTGATGTTCTTGCACCTGCAGGCCACAACTTTTGCCACTCCCCTGTGAGCACCAAGTGCCTAGAAAACATCTACCAGTTGTTTCAAGATCTGAGAACCTAACACTGAATCTGGCAGTCAAGCATACCGCTGGGATGTTAGCAGAAATCTTACATGTGTATAGGTGGGAAACAGAGGTTTTCCACAAGGCAGCCATGGGGCTTCAGATGGAAAATGGTGTAGCTCAACATTCACAAGACTTCTCCTTAAAAACAGTTTGAAAACAACAGTGAAAAAAATGTATTTTGACTGTATATAAATGTGTGAAGGAAGGAATGTTTGAACTAGATTCTAGTCATGAGTTTTCAAAAACAAAAATTTATTTTCTGGATGTTACTTGTCTGAAGTCAGGTGAAACCTATTGGTCTTAACATCTTAAATGCATGTGAAAAGAAAGGAGAAAGAAAGAAAGACAGTGATAACAAAACTTGCATTAACTTTAGTCTGATTCTCATTTACACACAAGCTGTTATATACCATGATAGCAGTTCAAAAAGATTTTTAATTGGGGGCAAATGTGTAGTTTTCACCCAACTTAGCAAGCCTTTATAGTGACAAAGGTGGGTTTAACAGTCTTAATGCAAATAGGAATGAGGTCAAGCATGAAATAAATAAGATGGAAGCTTTGTTATCTGTGACAGTTTTCTAACACACTTCCTGCAAAGTAAAGAATACACTACATTTTTTTTATTCTTTGTTTCTCACAGACAATTCTGCAAGGTACACGAAGCATTACACTGCTAGCAAGCCTTCTCAAATTTTACTGGATGTAAAAGCCATTCTGGAAAACATCTGGAAATAATTTTATAATCTGTACAGTAGCAGCCTCTTCTCAAGGCTGCATGGAGAACCTCAACAAGACCTGGTATTTTCTTTTCTAAACTGTCAGTAGCAATATGGGTTATGAATCACTGGAACACTGGAGTGATGTTTAGAAATGCAATTACTTTGCATTACTAAACATTACTGTAATGAAATTTAGATGTTTAGAAATATTGCATTTCTAAACATTAGTCCAGTACATTACTCCAGTAATGTTTAGAAATGCAATATTGAGACAATAGTAGATGACAGCCTTTGGTTGTGATTTTGATGAAATTTCTATGAACTATTGTAGCTCCAATCACTGAGCCTCAGACCAGCAGCTACTGCAGCGTGAACCCAGTTCTGTCAGGTCCTATGAAATTTGCTGTAGCTGAAAGCATGGCTAAGGGATTCAGGTTATTATTAATAAATACAAAATTAATGAATTAAATAGAAAAACAGACAGACATTCAAATATTTTTAAATGTTTTCTGTATTCTTTTCACTAATCTAGCTAAAAGGACTTCATTTTAGCGGTCAGTTGTATCAGCCTCTTTTGTGAGAAAAAATAAACATATGGTAACCTGCATGGCCCAGGTTCACCTGCAAGGCAGAAGCTAGTAAAAAAAAGGACTGTATTCTGAAAGTGGCAGTCTTAGCTTTACTCAGATGCCTATAGTGTCACTTCATAAATTTAAGTCTTTTACAATTTAAAAAAAAAATTGTCCCATTTATCATTGTGACAGCATCTTGAGAGCGTCAATTCAAAAAGTTCAGAGGATGAAGTTTCTTTTTTTCTCCTGAATCTATTTTTTTAAAAAACTTTTAAAATTTTTTCTTTAGGTTTAACATACAATTCTCACTGCTTAGTTAGAAATTCTCTGAATGTCACTCAGCAGTCCAGAATGGAATGACTGAGGGAAATTAAAAGCTTTTCACGGAATAAAGGTTGAAAAATAATTACCCTGAAGCATGTTTTACAGTATTGAAACATTAGAATACTAACTGTTAAATACAAAATATAGTAGCACATTAAAAGTGTTAGGAGAACTAAATAAATAGCAATAAGAAACTATAGTACAAAAAATAATGTAATCATGCCCCAAGGGAAAAGGTAATTAAAATGGGTATGTTCTTAGGAAATGCTCTAGTCTCAAAGAAATTATATTTAAAAAGAAAATGGAATAGTCACACAGATCTATGACAGATTGTATTTGAAAAAACAAAGCTTTTACTGCTCAGCAAAAGTACAATATTTAGAAACACATACTTATATTTGCCCTGTCAGTTGAAAGAAAATGCTACTTGCTCTTAAGCTACTTGATCTTACTTGTTCTAGTTTTCTAAACTCTGGCAAATCTGATCATTTTAACTCAGCCTATGATCATTAGTAAGCCTGGGACCTCATTTTTATAATGAGATACTGATGGAGATGAACTGATCCTCTTTCAAATAAAAAGAAAACCAAACACTTCTGAAATGACCTAAAATCTATTCACATCTGTGGAAGGACTTTCATTTCTTTGGACTTTTACCCGGACTTCACGTCTAATTTGAAAAATCGGTAAGCAAAGAACAAATAGAGCTACTGGACTTGCTGCACTGAAGTGCTAAAATGTGGCACAGAGATACTTTGAGTACCTTTTTTTGCCTTTTCAGTAATGATGTTCGAGAAATGCAGCTGACAGGGGCTTAAAAGCACTAATCTTCAGAAATGTCTTGTAAAACCCCTACCTGGGTACAACCTGCATTCAGCTGGTGAAAGCTTCTGGCACATGTCCCATTTATTCAACATTGTTCCCTACAGACAAGCGCCTCAACTACTCAGTCCTATTCTCCAAAGTCTTTATGGATCTGGATCCAGTACAATGAGAAAACAGTTTAAACTCCTAAGACATTGGCGATGGACAAAAAACCACAATGCACTCTTAGCACAATAGATTTGACCCTCACAAGAGGAAAACCAATTTGTCCAGTCACAGAGTTATAGAATCACAGAATGTTCTGGATTGGAAGGGACTCCAAAGATCATCCAGCTCCAATTCTCCTGCCATGGGCTCACTCACCACTGGACCAGGTTGCTCAGAACTCCATCCAGCCCAGCCTTAAACACCTGCAGGGATGGAGCTTCCACAACTTCTCTGACCAATGTATTCAACTGCCTCACCACCCTCACAGTAAAGAACTTCCTCCTTATATCTACTCTGAACCTACTCTCTTTTAGTTTGAATCCATTCCCCCTTCTCCAGTCACTACATGCTCTTGTATAAAAGTCCCTCTCCAGCTTTCTTGTAGGTATCCCTTCAGGTACTGGAAGGATGCAAAGCCTTCTGTTTTCCAGGCTGAACAAATCCAACTCTCTTAGCCTTTCCTCATAGGAGAGGTGCTCCATCCCTCTAATCAACTTGGTGGCCCTCCTTTGGATTTACTCCAACAGGTCCATGTCCTTCCTGTGGTGGGGACCTCAGAGCTGGACAAAGCACTCCAGGTGGAGTCTCAGCAGAGTGGAGCAGAGGGGCAGAATCCCCTCCCTGGCCACACTGCCCATGCTGCTCTGGGTGCAGCCCAGGATGGGATTGGCTTTCTGGGCTGAGTGCACATTGCTGGGTCATGTCCAGCCTCTTACTCACCAGCAACCCCAAGTCCTTCTCACAGAGCTGCTCTGGATCTGTTCATCGCCCAAACTGGATTGACGAAACCAGTCAATGAGCAACCAGGGGTTGCCCCAACCCAGATGCAGAACCTTGCATATGATCTTGATAAATCTCATGAGATTCCCATGGGCCCACTTTTGAGCTTGTCCAGGTCCCTCTGGATGGCATCCCATCCTTCAGGTGTGTCAACAGCACCACTCAGCTTGGTGTCATCTGCAAATCTGCTGAGGGTGCACTCAGTCCCTACGGCTTTCTTGAATGAAGGAGGCTGGAAAGATATTCAATTAATTCCTGTAAAATCTAGGATCTGTTTCAAAAAAACCTACATGTAGTACTTTCCTAGTAAAAACACATAATCCTGCAAACCAAAACAAACATATTTACATTGTATAAAAAGCCACATACATTATTCTCTTTGAAGGAAGAAAGGCAAGAACCACATGCTCAGTAGCCCCTAAGAAAAATGGAAAAGCCATAATTATATATATATATGTATCAAAGTTAGGTGAAAGAACTAATCAAACACTGGAACAGGTTGCTCAGAGAGATGGTGGATGCCTCAACCTAGGACACATTCAAGGTCAGGTTGGAATGGGCCTCTGGGCAACCTCCTGTAGTGTAAAATGTTCCTGCTCATTGCAGGGAGCTGGACTATATGACCTTTAAAGGTCCCTTCCAACTCAAAAGTATTCCATGTTTCTATTCCAGGAGGTAATTTTTAATCTTTGGCGTTCTCTGAGAATGTTCTAGAGTTTACCTTTAATTAAAAGAGGGCACTTTTCTACTTCATTCTACATAAATTATTCACATGAGCTCTGTGTCTCAGTGATAGCACATTAACAGCTCTGTTATTTTATATAATTGCTGTACATAGGTAATCAGAATACATTATGTTGCAGAGATAATTATGGCAGTGTTTTCTGTTGTTATGAGATGCTGGGAGCCACAGCAGTGTGTTTTTGTGACATCCTGCATTTCATATGGATGAAGAGGAAATTGTCAAGAATTTCCCTAGGCTCTGTATTTTTAGTCAGATCTATTACTCCAGCAAACACATTAGTGACACAATCTTTCTTTTCCAGTGGACAAGTCATGTTACCAAAAACGTTATTGTATTTAGGAAAAAGCCTCCTTCTTTTGTGGGTTTAAGCAGCACTGCAAAGATACTTTGTAGCCCATGTGTCATTGCTTTAATGAGTATTCACATAAGAGCCCCTTTATCAGTGTATACACACAGGTACTGCTGTCATAAACCAGTAGGAACACAGGGAAAATTTGAATTCATGGGTTTTATACTCAGTAACACAGATTTTCCTATTCACATACATATAAATGTATGTAGATGATTTGGGTTTTTTTCCCCTTCCTAGAGACAAAATTTAATAACAAATATCTGCCCAAAAATGAAAAGAGTTCTATTAGCTCCAGTTCTCCCTTCATTCAGAAAGTTCAGATGGGGAAAATCCATCAAAAAATGTTGCACTACATACTGACATCACGCTAGCAGCTACCACATCACCCTAATTTATACAGCGTTTCCTCACTCATTTCTTCTGCAGCGCCAACTTGTTTCTGTGAGGTGGAGACTGTTTTTCACCAACATGCAATTAACAGGAAATTAAACCTGATATGTGAATTTGACACCAGTTTACAACAGCCTGCAACTAAAGGATGAATTTCACCCCTGTCTATTGAGATATATTCTATTGTTTTAAAGTTATGTCAAGTATTTACTGGAAAATGCCAATGAGAAAGATCTCACAGGTCTTGTACTCTATTTTCTTAGCAGTAAAAGCTGGTTTTAATACATCCAGTGCTTAAATTTATCAAAGATTAGTATTTTCCAGACATCCATGTATTAATATGAATACATTAAATACTTTCAGTTTGGCGGGCAATGGCTTAGACTCTATTAAATGGGCAAATAATACAGCGCAGGGTGTCTAAAACACATAATTATATTAAATGTATTTTTAATGATCTATTTCCATTTATGGTGAGCAGAATCTCTTTCGAATTACAGTAGCTTTGGGGATTGATTTGATTTGCTTTGGAAATCTATCAGAAGGTTTCCTAGAGCTGAAAAATCAAAATCCCCTGGCAGCAGTTTACAAAGTATGTAGGGATCTCATATCTGCCTGAGTTTTAGGCACTTCCCTTGCAAAGCATGACTGTACTCATATTTTAAGAGGAAAAATGACCATCAAAAATCGAAAAAAAACCTTCATATTTTGTGCACTAAATATTTTCAATGTAAGCTGCTTTATCTTTTTGTCATGACCCAATACTATAAAAGCATTTTCTGGTGGTTACAGATTTATCTATAAATATTTGTGCTCATTAGATATCCTATATTTTCTACCAGCTTTGAGGTTTAGCATTAGGTGCAGAAACTGACCCTATTCTGATAATATCTGGGGTTTATTTAATTTATTTTCCAAGGCTGGGAACCAAAAATCAACATTTATAACTTCAGGAGGAAATGGAAGAGTAATAACAATGATGAGGATAGATTTCTTACTGATTCGGTGACTGAAAATTCAAGAATGTTTTGCATGTTATATATTTGTGATGTTGAAAGTCATAACTTGAAGCCACAGTTGTTCTGGTTCACCACATGCACTTGATCTGTTGAAGCACTGACTCAGGACATTAAGGTGTGATGACTACATAAAGACCATTTGCTATGGAATTAGGAAGACTACAGAGGTTATAAAGAAGACAAATTTATGGCTGACATAACTGGACTACGGCTGGAAGCCTTCCTACATCATTACCATTGTAGCAAGTCTACAAGAATATATCAAAAAGAGTTGGTAGTGATTAAAAAACCAGGCAATAATTTGATGGGTTTTTGTTTTGATTTCAATAAAAAATGCTTTGAAAAAAAATAGACTTGACAAACTGTGTTTCACTGAATGCTCTCCCCTCCCTTCATATTAAAAGCCATGGTGATCAAGTGAGTGCGTTTTTACTTTAACTGTTTTTCATGCATTTCTTTCCTAAGAAAAGACCATCAGATCAAATATGAGATAGCTTTTATTAAGTAATGAGAGCATCCATTTTTATGTAAATCTGAAATTGGCCAAGTGTGACTATGACATTGTTGCAATGTTCTGATGTCTGCAAGTTAATTAAATGTATAATGACTTAATATTACTAATCTGCATTTATATCTTATCACGGTAAATAACATGAACCAGTTTTGTTATTTTAGCAGTGTATTGCAGACTCAGATCCATTTGGCTTTTTAGAATTAATCACAACTGTTTGCTACAGCACTTTGAGCATTTTAAATATTTCGATTTTTCAAAGAGTACAAAGATCATTTCTGTGTACCTTATTACAAAAATGGAAAAGCTGATTTTTTAAAATTAACTTTACTGGTTTTACAATTCTTTTCCTATTATATCTGGGGCCCCAACATAAGAAGGACATGGATCTGTTGGAGTGAATCATGAAGACGCTCAAAGAGCTATGAAGACAGGCTGAAAGAGTAGGGGCTGTTCACTACAGAGAAAAAAGGTCTGGGAGACTTTACTGCAGCCTTTGAAAGGAGCTTATAAGGAAATGGGGACAAATGTTTTAGTAGGGCTGGTAGCAATAGGACAAGGGGCAATGGCTTGAAATTTGAAGAGTGTAGATTCAAACTGGATACAAGAAGGAATTTTTTTATGATGCGGGTGGTGAAATATTGGCACAGGTTGCCCAAAGAGCTGGTGGGTGCTCCATCCCTGGAAGCATTCAAGGTCAGGTTGGATGGGCTCTGAGAAACCTGTTCTAGTTGAAGATGTCCCTGCTCATTGCAGGAGAGTTGAAATAGATGTCCTTTAAAATGAAGATGTAACCCAAACCATTCTATTATTCTAAAATTCTATGAATCCGTCTATGACTCCATGTGATGAGGTCTTCAATTTGTGCAGAACTGAGGCTAGACTGTTCCAAGGAACTTGAGTGAATTAGTCACAGGTGTTAAATAAGTATTATAACAAATCCTTACACATTTAATCCTAAAGGGTCATCGTGGTAGTGCAAAACGTGGCTATTCATATCTTCACAGCCACTTCAGGGGCACGACTCAATGTGTTACTACAATAATTTACTTTTACACATCTGAGTAACAGCTGTATTGTTTCAGGGTTATCAATGCATTGGGGTAATTGCACTGCAGGACCGTAATATGAGCTAGAAAAGCATAGTCAGCATGAAATTTTGCCAGAACTTTGCAATGCTAGCATTTCTTTATTAGAGGAGACAAGCCAGCATAATGTGTAAGAATCCATTAGATTTCTCCAGCTTCATGGAAGAGCACTGCGGATGCATCCTGGGGGAGAAACCCTAACCATTCCTCTTGACTTTGCAGCGCACTGACGTGTGGGATTTATGGCCTGCTCAAGTGATGGGGGAAAGCTTCTGGCTCTCTGGATGACATGCTGACACCTTGGGAGTGCCCTCACGCCCTCAGTGGCCTCCTAATCTCCATCCCATTCCTCAGAGGTATTGTGGAGCTCTATCATGCTTCCTGTGTCCTACAGACTCAGAAATTCTGTCCCTTACAGAGGGGAAGCATTACACAAGACTTTATAGAGTGCTGTGAAGCTTTTTGAGAAACTTTTGAGGACAATCCATGTGCTGTAAAGTGTGGGATGCTGTAGACCTGGAGACAAAGCATCACCATACGTGTTACCGTAGAGCACAGTTAATATTAGAGTGGGTAGAGAAGAAGAGTTCAGGTGGTAAAGCTGTGACACAGAGATGTGGTGGAGGGGTCAGGTCTGCTCCCCAGACAACAGCAGTGTCATGTACCACATGCAGAACTCCATCTTTCCATGTAGCTTCGAGTCTGGCATAACTTGGGAGTATAAAGGCACTATGGCCAGTACAAAAAATAAATGGTTATTTATGAGGATAAGCTGCCCACTAGAATTTGAAAATGCACAGGTTGAAAGAAAAAAAAAAAAAAAAAAANAAAAAAAAAAAAAAGAGATTTCTCAAATGATTATTAAATTGATTAGCTTAACTAGGCTATTAATCTACCAGCTGTGAATTTTTCATGTTTTTTCAGCCATGCCTGATCTAATCTATCTCACTTTTCTTGAAAATGTGAAATGACTGTACTCACTGGATGAATAGTTACTGGCTCACTCATTTCTGTCTTTTGAAGACTACTTGGGCTCACTCCTCTAGTAAAATGAAACCAGTAAGGACAGATCCTCATAAAGTATAAGCAAAGAATGACAAAAAGACCTCAGCAACATTATATAAATTTAAAAAAAGTATAAAAATAAACTAACTACCAATTCTTTCCATGAAAACTACAGATGTAACAGAAGAGTTTGAGTATCCAAAGTTATCCAAGGTCAAACTCTTCCTTTAAGCTTGATTCAGACTGTTGTGTTTGGGTTCTGTTCAGATTTGTGTGAAATTATGTACCTATGAGCCACAATGCCTTGGCAGTAAAACTAAATTGAGTGTCCATCTGCCTTAGCTTGGGCTCTTATTTCTTGCTAATAAAATTCCTCTCAGAAGAGAGCTAATAATTCTCATTTGCCTACAGTTGCTTTCTGACAGATGCACACAATTTTTGAGCTCTGCTGATCACCTTTGAGTCCTGCCCAAATCAAACCAACAGTAAATGAAGCTGTATGTGTATGTACAAAGAAGTAAATGTGTTACACTTCAGGGAGAATGCAATGATTATCCATGATAAATCTTGGAAAAACATTTTCAAAAAAGGCTTTCTGATATTATGGTGATGATTACAACACCTTTTCCCTACACCACGAACAAAATGGGCAGATTTGTGCATGAGAAATGAGAGGCAAAGAGTGGAAATGAGAAGAGAAAGTGGCATGAAAAGCCTCTTCTCATCACATCATGATGCTATATTGGAATCTGAAACTGTGAAGGTGCCTATTGGCACCTTCCAAAATGCTTTTCCATTGCCTCAGCAGCTCAGGTCTGTCCTGGGTGCTGTCCTGTCCCACTCCTTCATGGAGAAACAGGTCTGAGACAGTGTATGCATCTCCCACGGGCAGCAACCTGTCCTGGGATCTTGAAATCCTCTGTCACCACCATGGCAGCAAACCGCTAAGAAATTCTGCCTCTAAAACAGGCAATAACACATGCACTGAATGCTATTTTTAAAACCATGCCAATTAAAGGCCTAAAATAGAAAACATGATGATTTTAAACCTCAACAAAACAAATCAAGCACATCATAAATGGTAGATGCTAAAATACATAAATTACAGTGGAAGGTGTCTACACTCCTCTCTGTTAAGAAGGCAGGATGCATAGCCTACACAGTGAATAAAATATTCTACAGCATTTCATTCATACATACAGGATACAAGATTGCCACAGGGCAAAAGTTATAGGTATCTAAGCAAATAAAATCTTTTAAAGTATTATTTCTTTATAAAGCCTGCTCCACGGAAGACCATATTTTAAAATGCAATTGTAGATGACCAGTATTCAATTTCTTTCAAGGTTATATAAGGCAAGTCAGCTACAATGGAAATTTGAGGAGAGAAAAATGTTTTGTTGTGGTTTAACCCCAGCCAGCAACTAAGCCCCACAGAACTGCTTGATCACCCCCACACCAGTGGAATAGGTGAGAGAATGGGAAGAGTAAAAGGATGAAAATTCATGGATTGAGAAAGAGAAGAAGAAAGAAGAAAGAAGAAAGAAGAAAGAAGAAAGAAGAAAGAAGAAAGAAGAAAGAAGAAAGAAGAAGAAAGAAGAAGAAAGAAGAAGATAGTAATAATGAGAATAATGTAATAATAATGATAGTAATATTATTACTCATTATTACTATCATAATAATGATAGTAATAATGAGTAATAATAGTAATAATAAGAATAATAAATTTGAATATACAGAAGAAGTGATCCAATGGTATTGCTCACCACTCACCAACCGATGCCAAGCCAGTGCCCCAACAGCAGTCCTCCAGCCAGCTTTCCCCCACTCCATATACTGAGCATGTCACTATATGTTATGAAATATCCCTTTGGTCAGTTGGGGTCAACTGTCCTGGCTGTGTCCCCTCCCAACTCCTTGTGCCTCCCCAGCCTTCTCGCTGGCAGGGCATGAGGAGTTGAAAAGTCCTTGTCCTAGTATAAACACCACTTAGCAAAAACTGAAAGCATCAGTGTGTTATCAACATTATTCTCAACCTTAATCCAAAACACAGCACTGTTCCAGCTACCAGGAAGAAAATAAACTCTACACCAGCTGAAACCAGGAGATGTTTATACAAGAGGAATTTCAAGAGCTAGAATGCAAAATAAAAAAATTGTTTTTGATCACTCTGTATTGAAGATCTGTAAAGCTCACTGAAAAGCCTGAAACGTCATATTGCAGTAGATTAAATTTTAAATCACGTGCATACACAGCCACTGAAAAAGTAATGCATAAAACATAATGAGAATCAGTATCATCAGGACTGAAATCTAAACTGCATTTTGATATATAAATTCATAGACTCAGGACAATTAAAAAAAGGCCCCAAAACCTGGAAGTCCAAACTAGATACTAGATCCAAATATCCCCCCAAAATTGTTACAATAGATGAACACATTTGTGTATCTCTGTTTTCTCTTATTGATTATGTCTGTTTTTAAATATTGATTTGAATGTTAAAGCTGAATGTAGTTTTGCAACAATAAAAGATTCACTTGTAGCATTGTGAGCAGTATAATCCCTACAAAGAAAAATTTAGGCTACCAGTTTGCTAGACTAAGGATAATGTTATTTCAATTGAGGAACTCCACATTAACTTACAACATACTTTATATATTACTTAACTACAGTAAAGATTTAACTATTTAACAGGCTGCTTGTACTCTTCATTTGGGAGGGTATTTCTCCGCTATGCAAATGAACACTGTATATCTGTTACCCCTTCTTCAATTATAGGAAAGAAATAAGGAAAAAAATAAAATGCAAAATTAGTCAAAGTTGGAGGACAATGAAAATATGACAATATTTAAGTTTTGTTCTTGGAAACAGGTACCACCTCCAGAAACATGGTTAAATTGATCCTGAATGGAACATATACACACAGAGAGTTAAGTGAAAGAGCAAAGCTTTTAGATCCCAAAGAAGAGTCCAAAATCTGATATATCACCACCAGATTACTTCTAGAATCACAGCAGAGTTGGGTTAGAAAATCACAGGTAAATGCCTTTATAGGCCAAGCAAAACCAAGCATGCACTGGTAAAAACATTTCTATTTTACCTCTGCAAAAATATTAGAAAACAAATTAAGATGAAGCTTTGCCAGGTAATATACGTATTAAAATATGCAGTAATTGATAAAGTGAGCTCAAGCTTTTTCCATGGTTAATGGAATATACACACATTTAGGGCAAGAATATGGAACTGGTTGACTCAGATATATTTAAATCAAGTGTACTAGATCTCTCTTTTTCTGTGTTCTTTGAAGGATGCAATATATAATCCTTACATGAATGGATCTTCAAAAATCCTTTCCAGCCAAGTTACTCTTTAGAATTCAGGGTATTCCGTGGTGCTCTGTTTGTACCAGCTATGAATTTTAGGAGCACGGCAATGGCTTATCTTAACAGTGCAAAACTGGTAACAGGGGTGCTGACAGGCTGTCAGTTCCAAATGGCACTGGCACCACGGGATTCCTGGAATCTCTGAATCAAACCCTGATTTCAGCTGTACTAACTTTATCCTCTATGAGTCAGTTTTGTTGAGGGTAGTCACTCTTAGGAGTCATGAGTATTAATTTAAAGAGGCCAACACTGTTGTTGATTTGCTATTGCAACACCTCAGCCCTCTGGTGACTGCAGTTAAGTACTGCAAATGTTTATTGCAATCTGTCCTCTGAATTGGACATGAAGTGACAGGACCATTACTTTGTTCACTTCTTTCACTACTGTCAGTCTAGAAAAGTGAACAGGCAGTTCTGATTGTCACGAAATGTATGAATCTGTCACTATATCTTATCCACTGACTACTGCAAAGTCAGAAGTTATACTGCTTTTATGAAAGTTGAACATGAGTGGCATAATTTTAGATTTTAAAAAATGAAACTGTTGAGGTTTCAAAAGATGAAAGAGATGGGGGAAAAAAGATAAAAATACAGTCAGAGGCATTTATCCAAAGATGTGAAGCACAGGCCATCATTTACTTGGCACTGAAAAAAAGAATTTTTAAGAACGTAATTATTTAACTATAAAAAGAACTCTGGTGTAAACATTCTGAGATAAGAAAGAATAACTGCACCTTCCATCATATTGATGATCAATCTGTACAGACATATGCGGTATTTTACCAAAATTCTTGTGCAGCATATGGCAAGGAGTTCTTGCAATTTTTCTCTCAATTGTTACACAGATTTTACCATTTTTCTTTTTGAACAGGAAGAATACGTTACATTATTTAGACTTTCTCGAAAACTACTATTTGTTTGTACTGTCATAAAGAACTAAGAAAAAAGGTCACAGAGGAAAAAAGGAGGTAACAGTAAGTCAAGAAGAAAAATAAGAAAATTTCAGTGAAGAGATCAACTGGTTTAGCCTAAGCCGTACATTAAAAATCTCCAACTAATTTCCAGTCTGAAACATGCCCAAAGACATTATAAGACTTCTAACTAATATGATTGCTAACACTGAAACTACTTATGTCCTGATCAGGCTTCCTAGAAAGAATGGACTGCCATGAATTGTTTTAATAAGTATATATGAAGTCTGAAAAGATAAAGATGGCTTGTCTAGAATTCTTTTTTATCTGTCTAGTCATCACAGCATTCTATGAAAATAGCATTACGTGGGATGAAGAAAGACTTGAAGAAACTGCAGCATTACTAGAAGTTGTAGGCGAGAAAAATTGGAAGAGATTATTAATTTTCTGAGGAATGTGAAAATTCCATCATATATATGTGTGTACATCTAATACACCCAGGCACAAGGCTGCCCATTGAAAGACCAGTGCCCCAGGTCCAGCCTGTGGTCATCATGGGGTTGAAAAGAAATCTTCTGTGAAATTAAATTGTTATGGGCATGGGAGTACGGGCATTAGGACCCTCTAATTTTATAGTTACGGACTGCTGTGTGCATTTTTTAAGCCTGAGGACAGGCTGTTGTCTAAGGTACAGTGTTTTTTCAATTACCTGCTTCACAGATGTGGTGAGGCTGTGTCACGATCAGCCAAGGAACTGTGCTGATACAGGAGTCATCACTAGCCTTAACCCCCAACCCTTTGCAGTACCAGGTGATACCAGGTTGCTTTACTGGCTTCCTCCACCCATCTCGGCCAGACTTACCCTACAGTTGCCACCTCTTGGCTTGTAACCTCTCCCAGAGCCCTTGTGCCCATGGGCTGCCCATGCCCAGGGCATGCTGTCATTCTCGACAGTGTAAAATTTGACATGCAGTGCATGGTCATGCAGATTGGTCACAAATCTGATTGCTTCCAAAACAGCTGTGATGGAAAAGGTTCTGGGAAAAACTTAGCTCTGATGGCTGGGGTTCACAACTGTTTCAGAGAATGGCGCATTGCCCTGGGCATGCGTAAGCCTCTGTTTTGAAATTACATTCCCAACTTCTTTCTATCCACCTTTGGTCAAATTCAGTCTGTCCCTTAAATGTTTTATGCAGGGAATTTTTTAAAATATATTTAGAGTGTATGTAGTCTAACTACCTTTTCACAATGCAGCAGGAAAAGGGAAGTACCTCCTAAAGGACTGCAATGCCATCCAGCTTCTTAAAATGTTCTATATTAAATTGACTATTAAATCAAAAATATCATGCTTTGCCAATAAGTTATTAAATGTCTGAAAAAGTATGTGACATTTTAAGGAAGCCGTTACAGACAAAACCACACTGTATCTCGCACTTCAAAGATCCTTTATAAAAGACCAATTGTTCTGTCAGCTTCATTGCGGAAATCCAGAGCAACTCTGCCTATTTCTCTGAGGCCATTGCTGGGCCCCTCACTGGGGCTGATTGAGCTGATTAGAGTCTACAGGAGCCCCCTGTTGAACCCAACGAGGACTGAATTTCAGCTATGGCATACAAAATTATTGGGTCGGTCAGGCAAGGACCTAAGGCTACGTCCTCACAGGAGGACAGAATTAGCCAGTAATACCCAATCCTCATTAATTCATGTTAATTTTCGTTAATGCTAACCAATACTGTGCCAGGGTAGCTCCACTGCAATGATCTCTATTTCTTTCCCCTCTACACAGGCTGAAATTTGTTTTCCCATCTGCCTCCCACTGCTTGCAACCAGTTTTTCTGGAACCTCACTGCAGCAGTTGCTTCTCTTGTCTCGTGCCTCTTTTTGTCTGAGAAACCACATTTCTGGCTAATTACTGACATCATAGCTGGATGCCCAAGGAGGTGCTGGTTCTGTTGGAGAGGATACATTATAGCTTGAACAAAAACTCTGATCCATACTTGTCTTTGCTAAAGTCCTAGGAAATGTCTCTCCACACCTGACCTACTGTACTTAAACATCAGTAAAACTGATTAAATTTCCTTTCCTCACAATGAAAGACAGTGTGTACCTGCTTGGAGATGTTGACTTTACACCTAGAGGGTTTTTCCTCCTTTTATGTCTTTACAGCTTTGGCCTTCAGTAGTTTTAAAACCCCAATCTACAATGAAGAGCAAGTATATGAGAAGATAACTCAGTGGAGTTTATGTCCACCTCTGATCACAATCCCCAAAAAGGGAAGGTAAAACAATTGCAAAGGCCAGTAAGACAGTATCTCTCTTGTAGGTATTCTCTCTGTAATTCCATAGGGAGATGTCACTAATAGTCAGCAATATCTCCCATTCCACGCTGCTCATTCACTTTCTCCAAACTCAAAGAAGTGTTCTATAAAATGTCCTAGAATACATCTTATTAGCCTTGTGTAAGAAATACAGGTGGGTTTTTTCCACAAAAATGAGTGCAACAGGACAACTGAGTACATGAAAAATCATCATTTTTCAATTGACAATTAAGGTACAAAGTAAAAAAAGTATTTCCAGAATTATAAAAGTGAGGATTTTGCTTAGAAATAGTTCTGTAACTAAATGTCAGAATATAAACATATAAAAATGAAAAATAAAGTCTGTTTTTCAGAGCACTGGAAGCTTTTAGATCTTTGCTTCTTGAAATAATAGAAGACCTGCTAGAATTAGCAGATTGTTATTCTTTACATGAATCAGAATAGGTGTGAGATACTGTCATCTAACTTAGATTTAGTGAGTCAAGAAGTGTGGTAAGATTCAGGAATATTGGGTTGCTTTTCAGTTCTTGTATTTGTTGATTCTTCCTATTTAGTGATTTTAATATTTTTAAGTAAGAGCTTTAAAATTAAAAGAAAGGTAGGACAGCAGACACTGCCCCATAGTCAGATCACCTTGGCATCACTACATATCCACTTTCTCTTCCTAAAGATTTTTTTGAACTAAACCTGTCACTTGTCCTCTAGGTTTTTTTTCTGTTCTTAGTGGTTTTTCCATTCAGTCACTATCAGAGTTCATTGCTGCTGATCATTCTAAAGTAATTTTGAAATAAACATGGTTCAAAGTAAGCTGGTCTGAATGATACCTAATTCTGAAACATTAAGAAAACAAAGAAAACAACTCTCTTCCACAACCATGTGTGAACAGCCACAATCATTTCTTATCTTTGAACTACCAACCACAGAACACAGCAAAATAATTTCTTCTACAAAACTGAATTTAAATACCTTTAAAAATGGCCAACCTATGGTACATGAACCAAATCAAGGCCATTAGAAAGACTCCTACACCTCACTGTCCACTTTTCTCATAGCATTGGAGGAAGGCAAACTATGTCATCTGGAAAAGAAATCTGCACACAGTAGTTGGTCTGTCTACGTGTGCAACCCCACACACTGGCTGGGCTACTTCTGAGGTAACTAAAATGTTTAGCTATATTAATTTCTAAATAAAATCCTCCAAAAGTCTGCTTAGATCACAGGTTTGTGTGGTTCCGAGTGCTGTTTTTCATAAATAGCCCTCTTGATGTTGTTATCAAGTTTTAAGTTAGAAGAGATCTAAACAAAAGTCCTAATTTTCAGGGGAAAAACCACAAACAAACAAAGCAACCCCAGACTGTTGTTTCTGAGTTTTTTTATTAAAATTGTGGACAGGTATTTTACTTAAAATTTTTCTCGGGGAAACAGGAACAAAAGTATTTAAAACACCACCAAGCCTGACAGAGTTCAAGAAGCATTTGGACAACGTTCTCAGGCACATGGTGTGATTCTTTGGGCTGTTCAGTGCAGGGCCAGGAGTTGGACTTGGTGATCCTGATGGGTCCCTCCCAACTCAGGATACCCTAAGATTCTATGATATTGTCTACATGCATGCGTATCAGCAAGCTGGAGTCACGTCAGATGGTTTTCCCCTGTGGGAAAGTGTGGCAAAGTTGATGGTTTTGGGTTTTTTTTTAAATACTAAACATTATATTCAAGATATAATTTAAAAAAAAAGAAGTCGGTTTCTAACAGTAAATATTGAGCAATTAAAGCATTCTTGTGTTACGGAAGAAGCAAGCTGGTCTTATGTGACTAAGAAAAGGTGATGCAGCTGGGGCAGCTGAAATTTTTGCTTACGGGAAAAGAAACTTCTGAGTTTATCTTGTTCTTAATGGATAATTTATCTTAATGCAAGTTTTCTCAAGTGCTTTCCAACAGACACTGTCATTCCTGGAAATTACAGTCAAGAAAATTGCTGCTTTAACAAATCAGCCAATTTCTGAAGTCTTGTAGTGATTGAGTTACCTACAGATTGACTCCTGATCACTCCAACTCTTACAGTTCAATGCATCTGTGGCCATAATGACCCTACAGATATATTGCTCCAGGTCCTCTCACAGTGTCAGCATTGAGAGAGAGATGACTCAGCAGCCAAGTCAAAAGACACAATCCACTGTGTTCTTGATGGATGTTTTGCCTTTCAGTGTCCAGTGCTATGCTTGAGATGAAGCTGAGTTCCTGAGATATTTAAGGCAAAGTCAGCTACACTCAATTTATCAGAGTTCACCCAAAGACTTTAAAACACCCAGTGTGATAGAGATTTAGGGGAGACTGCATGTAAATATATCTGGTACTCATATACTTGTTAAGGAGATAAAACCATCTGCCTAGTTCACCTTAGGGTACACCTGAGAAGAGCTTGGTCATCTCCAGCATCAAAAAAACATGCCAAAAAACATTCTTGAAGGCTCTGGAACACGACTATTTAAGGAGGTGATGGCTAGGTAGCAAAGTGGGTGCAGTTTCCTTGGCCCCTCTTCACCTTTTCCACAAGAAATCTCCTAATCTCTTGACAGAAAGTTCTGATAATAATGCAGATAAAAGTCAATACCCACTCCTTATGTCTTTCACCTACAGTTTGCAGAAGTGGTGAAGAAATAAAGGAATTAGTTTTTACTTATATTTAGCAGCTTTTAACAGAGGTACAATGAATCATCAGCAGCATTTCAGGAGAGAGTATCTGAAGTGCAAATACCAGGGTGCAACTTCTGACACTTCAATTTTTAATCAGGGCAGGAGGTGTTATTTTTTTTATTCTTCTAAGCTGTGTTGAGATTAGAGGAATGCGGCATGGCATGATTATTTCTGAGCTTTGCCCCAAGGTCTTACTTCTCAGGTTGAAGTCTTTTTAAGTCTCCTTTGCCATTAACAGGAACTCTAAGTCCAGTATTAAAACAATGTTAAAGTCACTAAAATGTTTCTAGAGGAAAATAAAGTTTAACTAGGAAGGTATGAACTTATCTTTGTGTAAGGCAGCCTTTTGCAAAGTATGAAAGAATGAAAACTCTCTCTACCATCACTATTTGCCCAAAGCCAGCCTGACTCAGTAATTAAAAGTAATGCTTATTGCTTTTATATAGAGCTGACATCAACATTTGGTGTAATTTCAGTACAAAGTGCAGCAAAGATCCTCCTTTTCTAAAAGTGTTTGTTTGTTGCAATGCTGATTCAGCTTCTCTAATTGTTTAGGTTGAGTACATGCAGTCAGAACTTATTCGGGATAACTTAACATTAAAACAGTAACAAGGGGTAGAAAGCAAAAACTATAGGATTCTCACTAGGAATAATTTAGCTGTTTCTGCAGACCCCTTAGGGTATAAATTACCACTCAGCTCCAGTTTCTGTAAAACAGTGCCCAATGGTCAATACATTAGAAACATGTCAACATATATTAGTTCCTCAAGTCTGTACTCGATGTCATGTCTTAAGGTAAATTCAGAATAGAATTTGTAGATCACACTTGTTTTCAGTTAATTGCACTAATTAACTGCTGACAATATGGTATCAAATAGTATGAATGTTACATAGATAGTTGTTCAAGGACATTTATGATTTTTAATTAAGTCATTTTCCTATGACTTCGCAAGACAAACTAGACTAAACACACACTAAAATAAAATTGACTTTTTTTATGAAACTTCCATTTTGGAAAAAAAAAATTTAAAATCATTTCACAGAATCATAGAATATCCTGAGTTGGAAAGGAGAAACTAGGATCATTGAAAACCAACTCCTGGCCCTGCACAGAACACCCCAAGAGTTACACCCTGTGCCTGAGGGCAGTCTCCAAATGCTTCTTGAACACTGTCAGGTTTGGTGCTGTGACCAATTCCATGGGGAGCCTGTTCCAGTGCCCAACCACCCTCTGGGTGAAGAATCTTTTCCTGATATCCAACCTAAACCTGCCCTGACAACATCATGCAGTTCCTTCAGGTCCTGTCATGAGTCAACAAAGAGAAGAGGTTGGTGTGGGCCCCTCAGCTTCTACCATGAAAACTTGGAGACCATGATGAGCTCCCCTCAGTCTCCTCCTTCCCAGGCTGAACAAACCAAGTGGCCTCACCTGCTCCTTGTATGGTTCACTCTTTGTAAACTCTTTCAGATAAGGGAATGTTGTAAACAACAGAATTTTTTTGTGTGTGTCTGTAAACAACATGAAGCATGTAGCATCTGTATTATCATCTATATGAAAATAAAAGAAAAGTAACTTTTCATTCAGGTGTAACATCATGTAACATTTTCTATTATCATCAGATAAATAACCAAAAGTTTCTCACAGATATAGGATTTCCTATATTGGTTTAACTAATGGAGGATTACAATACACAAAGGTCACTGTATTTTTAGTAACAATAATGTAATTGAGCATCTCCCAACTAAAGCAGTACCCAGAGGTATTCTTACTCATTTCTGCAGATTTTATACCAATGCTTTGACCATTTCCATCACCTGGCAACTATGAGACTCATCTGGCTACTGTGTTTCAGCACTTTGTGTCCCACAAGAAAGATGCTGGAACAAGTTCAATGGTGGTTCAAAAAGATGATGAGTGGCTCAGAGCACATGAGATAGAGAGGGTGAGAGCACAGTTTGAACAGCCTGGAGAAAACAGAATTCACCATACAAAAAGCACAACAGGAGCAGTCAACCACTGGAATGGGTCACCTGGAGAGGTTGTGAAGTCTCCCTCCTTGGAGATACTCAACACTTGACTGGACAAGGCTTTGGACAACCTCATCTAACTTTGACTGGATGTAATTTCAGAATTCAAAGTTGTTTCTACTTTGACTGGGCATTGCACCACACAACCTCCAGAGATCCCTTTCAACCTAAATTTTTATACAATGCTAGGATTTTTCAGAAAAGAGGAATTCTAATGTGTCCTTTTAGCCTGAAGGATTATACTTGGTAATTTTTTTAACTTTTTTTTAACAGGGAAAAATCCTCATCAGCCTAGGAAAAAGAAATCTTTGTCAGTGGAATTTAAAATCTGAAAAAATTTCCAGCTTTCACACATTGCCCCTTTTTTTCTTTAAAGATACATTTCTACAATAGTATCACTGGGAGTGATATTTTCATAGCACAGCAAAGTATTCATAAAAACCAAAAATTTTTATGATAAAATAATTACAGAGGAAAAAAACCTAAAGTCTCTTCACTTCAGGCATTGTTCTGAGTCACTGGAAATATTGGTATTCAAATTTTTCAACAGTCCTGCCAAAATCAGGAAACAATGGAAGATTATTTGCAAAATTTATATCCTGCTAGGCTTAACATAAAATGTAAACCCAAGAAGCAGACTCCTGCAGAAAGCATTGCTTTTATGAATAAAGTTTTGCAGATTGTTCTAACAATCAGTGAATTCCACTTCTGAACACAAGAGCAAGTTAATGAGCATACAGGTCTTGCACCATTGCTTTTCAGGGACGCCAAGATCTCTTCAGAGAAACAGTGGCAAGTCATACACTGGTAAAGCAGATTAAGCACTTCCCTTAACTCCCAGATGTCCTGAATCCAGATTTCTATCCATGAACTGGTGTAGAAGGAAGAGTGTTATCAAGACTTATTTCATTTCATCTATTGGTGAGCGCACATTGTACGCTGAAGGCTGTTCAGTGCAGCCTGTAGGTGTTGGGGTCTTTCAGACATAGATGGGGGCTCATACTACACCAATTCTGATGGACAGTACAGAGCCTGGCGTGACAGGCAGAACTTGCTAACTCCTGGGAAAGAATAACCTGAAAGTAGAAAATATCAGCAGCAAAAATAAAAGTACTGACAGGGAAGAACAAGAGAAGAGCCTTAATGCATATCCTCGGAGATGCAGTCTAAGGTGAGCCCGGTGTTCTCTTTTGCCCTGGAGCTGGAGAGCCTTGCTGAGCTACCAAAATCTCATTAGTGACCAATGGTACAAGTAATCAGTATCTGCTGTACTACAGACAAATCCTCTCTTTTCCAGATTATGAAGGCTGCCCTCCTTGGTGCACACAACATTTAAATGATAACCCCACTACCAGACCTGCACAGGATCCAGCCTCGGCCCTTTTTAGAGATGGTTTAATGAATTTATGTGTTTATCTCTTCATTTTCGCAGTCCACCTGTTGGTAGAAGAAACCCAAAAGCCATCTGAACCCCTGAACACTGAGCTTGGCATGACATTAATGGGAAGTTTTATGGAGTACCTCCAGAAGAGTCGGCCAGATGAGTGCACTGTGTGATACAGGAATGATTGCTGGAAAAGCTCAAGCTGCGGGAGAAGAAGAGGGTGATGGCAGTCTTGATATCTCAGGGCTCCCTCCATGATTTCCCAAAACTGAGCAAATCCATGTCTGAGGTGGTGATATTTAGCTCCATCTACTCCAAAGCTCTTAGCTTGAGTTTCCATGCACTCACAGCCCGCTGCCAGTGCAAAGCCTGGAGCTCTGCCATGTGGGAAGCAGGACCCCATTGCAGTGGGAAAATAATTTTTGTATCTCCAGAAGCCAGCATTTCCCATGCCACAGGGAAGAACATTAGCTGTAACTGTTCAATTCATTATTTTAAATAACATAGAAATGAAAGGAGCTTAATACCCAGAATCCCTTTTTTACAATTACTGCCATTTTAATTGCCCAGTATAAGCTATTTTCTCTAGGTTGCTGCAGACAAAGGAATTGAAAAATAATGTGTAAAATAGATATTTTTGTTTAATATGTGTTTAAATTAGAAAAAAAATCCTCACCTAAAAATAGTGTAACAAGTCAGTTATGTTAAAAAACAGTGATGAAAACAAAACAGCATTTACTGATGTTTTGTCTCATTGTCTTTTCCTGCAGTCATGATGAATAGAAATCCTCCTTTAAAAGGAAAAAAATTTCTTAGGTCATCATCTATTTCCATTAGCTGGGGAAATCAGAAAAAAAATTAAACTGCTAAGGAATAAAAGGGTCCAGACTCAAAGCAGAATATTAAGGAACAGGGTAAAAAGGAACTCTTTGAGTTCTATGTTTTAATATATTCATTGTAATTAAGAAAAAAAAAAAGGAAAGGGACTTTATTTGAAATGTTGTAAATCAAATGTACCCAAGTCAAACAGCTGCTTTTTTAGCTCAAAACACACTGAAGAGAGACAGGTGTATAGTTGATGTCAAATGCTACTGGCACTTTGTCACATTTATAAGTCTTAATTTACATACATGCACCTACTTGCACTTCATAGGTGTGGAGGTCAATTATTGCAAGCATAATTAAAATCTTACTGCCAATATTTCTGAAGCTATTAAGGCAAAATGAAGATTAGAATAATACAGCATGATAACTAGATGCTCTATCAAAGGATGAGTAATAAAATTTGGGATCTGAAAATCTTGGCTCATTTAGAATATTGTTGGTTCCAAGAAAAAAACTATTTAACTTAATAAAGTCAGAAGTAGTGGAAACTACAGAATTCTGTAGCAAAAAGGAAAAAGTGTGTGAAGCTCATACAAATGAGTATGAAACGAGCTTTTAATAAATGCTTCACAAAGAAGAGAAACTGATGTACATCTCCCAATAGCGAGAGAATGAGTGGGGGGACTTTTAGGGGCTGCTTTTCAATACCTGCAAGGAGGTAACCAAGCAGACAAAGCCAAACTCTTTACGCAGATGCTCCGTGGGAGAATAGACAACAGTCATCCACTGAATTGGGGGAGGTTCCATCTGGACCTCATAAGGGGGAAAAAAAATTACTATGAAGTTAATTAAGAACCAGAAAGGAGGTTGAGGGATCTCAATCCCTGGAGGTTTTCAGGACGTAACTGGATAATCCTGCTCTTATTTCAGTGCTGACCCTATTTTGAAGAACAGGTTGGACAGAGACCTCAAAAGGTTCCTTCCACTTCAGCAGTTCTGTGGCACATATGGTGATGAGGAAAAAGAAAAGCTAGTAATGAAATTTCAGTATTGAAAGGAAGCAGGTATATACTATGTGTCTGTCTTGAAAATAGAAGCACTAGCAGTATTTATAGTCACAACCTCTCAGAAATGGTAAATAAGCTCTGTGCTTGAAAGAGAAGTAAAAATCAAAGGTCTGCATCTGAGATGCTGATTGAGAAGTGGGCGTTTAGGCAAATTAATTCCCATATATTCATAATATAACCATATCATTGTTATTGACTCTAAAAAGTCCTTAACAGCCACTAAAATCTTACAGACTGAGAGAAAACATGAATAATAAGTGATTAAAGCAGAACTTTATTTTTTAAAGAAATCAAGTAAAGCTGAATTTAGCTCTGAAAAGCTTTCCAACTCAAAGCCCCTTCACAAATTCAAAATTAAATTATCCAGAAAATCTTGTTTCTGCAACTTTGGAAGAATATTTAAACATATTTCACATATTAAGTAACCCCTCCCTGGCACCCAGCTTAGTTATTTTGGGCAACAGGATCTACCTGCGCTGGGAAATAAGGAAAACCAGTTTTGTCACAAGCATGAAATCCTAAGAGGATGTCAGAAGTATAAAGACTGATATAATGAAAAATAAAGGGTATTTCTCACAAGCCAAGGAAACCAATGAATCACTCCAGTTTCGTGTTTTCAGAACATGAAACGTAATGGGAGTAAGTCTGAAAGTCTGGATGAATCAAGGGGAGAGATGTCTGCTCTGTACGAATTAATTCAGTTTTTACCAGTTGCTGCTTTGACTCCAACATCACCTGGACTCATAGAACAGAAAAATGAAGATACCTCATTGCCCCTGGCAGTTCTGAGAAAAAGGCCAAAATATATTTTTATACACCAGCCATTCAAGACCTTTTTTAGAGAATACAGAGAAAGAACACAAGTTACAAGAGCAATTGCACATCTTAATGTAGTTTGTACATTCTACTGTTAAGACTTGACAGTCATGACTAAGAAATATATTTTCTGCCCAAACATCACTTTTTTCAAGTAAACAAACTCTGTATATCTTCTGGCCAAAATTATGATCTGAACAGCTGAACTGGTTCATTATTTTAATAGAGAAGTAGAATTGAGAATTAGTATGTTACCTTTCAAATGACCAGAAAAAAAAAAAAAAAGTTGACCTCTAAAGGTACATTGATAATGTTACACTTATACAAATGGTTATAACCACTAAAAAGCCCATATTTAGACACACTTTCCAGCTCAACTGAAATTTCCTATATTAAGCAACTAATGAAATATTCTCAAATTGAGTTATATTCTATCATATTATGGGTGCAGCTGATGTTGAGATAAGGATCTATTAGGAACACTTGGGAACTTTATAGTGGAATATAAAACCTGCACAGCAACTCTGTGAGGGTTCATAAGAAGCATATTGCTATATCTGGTTCTTCTTCAGAAATTCAGAAAAAGCCCACTGATAGAAACCAGAGATTCTCAGTCAGAAGTTAAAGAAAACTGTTGCTAATTGCTTGCCCCAGATTTTATGGAAAGCAGGTCTTCCTAAACCTGTTTGCATCCTCTGTTGAGCGTATGACTTTGGCTGACAAAGATAACTGTCAAATGTAAAATATTCAGGCTTCTGAAAGGCTATTGCATGTGAAGCAGTCAGAAAGTTGGCACTACTAAATAGCATTAAAGCATAGATTTAACAGACAAAGAACTGACTAGATGATAAATAAAAAAAGTAAGCAACAGTGGAGGAACATGGTTTGAATGAAAATGTCGCTAATGTAGATTTGCAGCTATAGCAGCACATCCTGCAGTACTGAACCATTTCATGAAATCTCTTGAGATACATAAAGGTGCTTCTGATGAAAATTTTGGATGACATAAGGACCACTCAGGTTAGAAATACTGAAGGCTGAGTTGTAGATGTCCATTCCCCCAAAAGGGATGGGATTCCCTGAACAAATAAAAGTGCTTGCTCTGTAAATACCTTTGGAAACCTGGCTCACTGTAAAAGCCACCTATTTTATTTTTAGCCAAAGGACAGAAATAGGCACTTTTAGATACCTGTGTTAGTTCAGATTAGTAACACCTTGAAAGTGCTTATTTCTCACCTCTGATCCCAAAGAAAACACAGACTTACTCAAGAAATTAGTTTAAATTACTCATATTTTATATCTATATATTTAGTACAAGTAAGTTGCATATTTAGAACTAAAGAAAATAGGTAAAGTCTACAGACAGAGGGGTTGAATACTGGAAAAGAGAGACTCTGGAAATAATTGAAAGCCTGTGATAGAGGAGCAAAGAAACTCCTACCACGTTTATGAAACATGAAAACCACGGCAAACCAGACGTGACCTGACAAAAAGCTCTTACAGCCCAGAAAGCTGACTGTGTCCTGGGCTGCATCCAAAGCAGCGTGGGCAGCAGGGTGAGGGAGGGGATTCTGCCCCTCTGCTCTGCTCGGGTGAGACCCCACCTGCAGTGCTGCATCCTGCTCTGGGGTCTCAACATAAGAAGGACATGGACCTGTTGGAGCAGGTCCAGAGGAGGCCATAAAGGTGATCACAGGGATGGAGCACCTCTGCTATGAGGACAAGCAGAGAGAGCTGGGGTTGTTAATTCTTGATAGGAGACAACTCTAGGGAGACCTTCTTGTAGCCTTTCAGTATATAAAGAGGGCTTTTAAGAATTATGGAAATAAACTTTTTAGCAGGGCCTGTAGTGACAGGACAAGGAGAAACAGTTTTAACTAAAAGAGAGTAGGTTTAGATTGGGAAACAGGAAAAAAAACCATATGATCAGGATAGTGAGAAAAATGTGGTGAAAGATGTTGCCCAGAGGAGCTGTGGACCACCTCATCCTTGGAAGTGCTCAAGGCCAGGTTGGATGGGGCTTGGAACAAGATCTTGTGGAAAGTGTCCCTGCCCACAGCATGGGGATTGGAACTAGGTGATTTTTAAAGGTCCCTTCCAACCAAACCAATTATTTCATTTTGTGATTCACTGTTTATTTGGGAAAAAAATTAATTCCCAGATATAAATTTGAAGAGCAATAGATCCATTTAGTACAAAGTGCAGCACAGAAGCAATTTTACTTCAGTGGAGTGAACCATAACTCCAATGCAGGGATACTACATAAAACTAAAATGTCTACATTTTAATAAGGACATTTTAAATCAGGACCAAAAAAAGAAAATATTCAAATGATGGGGAAACATTTTATTTCAGCCAAAGTTTTAAAAGCGTAAGCTGTTTAACTTTCCACCTGATGACTGCGAAATTATTTGAATGCAATGTTTTATATAGTAGAAGAAGCCATAACAAGAACCACTGAGTGTAAACTATTGCTGGACAACTTTACACTTGCAAGGTGGGGAAAGGAGCCATCAGAACAAACTGCTCAAGGAAGTGATGGCTTCTCTGTTACCTGATACCTTTCGGGACTGAAGGCTTTGCAAGGAAATATAAGTCTTTGAAATACAAATGTTCTTTATTACAGTCCAAGATAAGGCTAAGGATATCTGACTGAATCTAATAGCTATTCAAGCAGCTCCTCCTGGCCTTGAACTCCCTGAGTCTTTCTTCCTATGGATTGATGGATGGAGAATAAAGATGAGGCAAGTACACATTCACTGCCTGAGTTTCACTTCTGCCACAAGATCTAGTGACACCAAGTCCCTTAATTTACATGTGAACACATTTCTTTCTAAAATCATTTAAACAGATTCCATGACAAACTGAAGCTTAAGCAGCATGTGCCAAAGAGTAAACAAAAGAACATAAAAAATCTGCTGTGAGGAATATAGATGGATATATGAGCAGTGCTAGGTTATGTGATCATCTACACAAGCACAAAGGAACACTTGGAACAGTGGTAAGAGGGAAAACCCTTGAGTTTGCATCTGAGAAGACTTGTTAGATGGTCAGATCAGGAAGACTGGCAAGAACTGCCATGGAGACACAGCAGGTGGAGATGACAATTCAGTAAGTACAAGTCTCTCCCTCTTCCATCAGTACTATATTAGTTTTTGAGGTAACGCTAAGGACAGCATCATAATTCTGTACACCAGCATTGCTAAAAAAATGAATAGCATTTTCTGAAAGGTTAGGTATTTTAATCCCAGTGTCCTGGGTAATACTAATTTAAAATTTAAATTTCATCAGTTGGTTTTTCCTGACAGTTTCACTTATTTTTACTTCTTGTTATGAATTATATGTGCTGTTCAAATAGCTGATTGATTCTTCCTCAGATATCTGTCAGATGCTTTTCAGTGCCTGAAAAAGTTTTCTATATATATTTATGTCTCTCTAAGTTCTTGGGCTGATGACATCACCTGTTAGTATGCAGTAACTCAGAGAGACAGCAGGAGATTTCAATCATATTATTGTGTGCTAGGAGGTAACCAGGCAAATAAAAGATACAATTTAAATTACACAAGTATTAAAATTGTTCACTTGAATGAAAATTACATCAAAAGTTAATCATAGAATGGTTTGGAACAGAAAGGACCTTAAAGATCGGATAGTTCCAACTCCTGTGCCAGGGGCAGAATCATATTTCACTAGACCAGGTTACTCAAAGCCCTGGCCAAGCTGGCCTTCAACACTTCCAGGGAAGGGGCACCTACAAGTTCTCTGGGAAGAAAATGCATAAGATTCATCAAATACTTGCATATCTTTCTATGTTAATTCTTTTCTATTGTGTATTCATTAAAGAGACTGGCTAATGGGAGTCCTGAAAATTTAGGACAAAGAGTTTGTCTATTTTATGGATACTAAAAAGCAATGTGTGCAAAGAGAGGTGATTGAGCATAAACACCGAGTTCCCGGCTCTCCAGTCTGTGCTTCCAATGAGAAGTCATTTCAGCAGAAAAACACAACACCCACCCCTTCCCCTGGCTGATGCCACCACCTACTCTGTGGCTCGAGTCACACATTCCTCTGCACTGCCTGACTGCCACACTGACTAGGGGATGATCCAGTTTCTTCCTTCATAGCTTATCAGGTCTCATTATGAAGAGGGTTTTTTTCCACTGATTCCCAAAAAATCAGTCCTTCAAGCTTCATGCAGGTAGTTTTGTGCTTTCTCGGCTGGTATCAAAAATGTGTTGGTTCATAGCACCAAACCTCAGAATTCATATGTGTGAAATATGTATAATAATGTTTATGCATACAATCCTTACTGTTGCAGGATCTGAAAATAATGCCGATAGCTCACAATATTTTTTACAAGCAATATTTGCTTCTGAAGCACTCAATCCATTAAATCAGAAAGCAGCAGAGATAGAAAGCTTGTTTAGGAAAAAGGGACAAATAAGGTTTATGAACTAAGAAATGGTTTCAGTGGAAAGAAAAATATGGCAATAGGGCTAAGAATAAAGGACGTTATAGTATCTTTTCTAAGAAAAAAAAAGGGAAGAAAAAAACCTGTGAAAAATGCAGATCAGGAAAAGTGTGACATAAAAAAGGAGGTGAATACTGAAAATGCACTTTACCATCTGGATAATGTTTGACATCAGCAAAAGCAAACAAGAATCTAAAGGAATACATGTTCCCTGTTATAAGGATACATAATATAGATAGGTAGTATAATGAACACTTCTTTTGAGGTTGGACTCTTAGTTCCTTACTATTCCCTACTTTTTCAGTCACTTGTAACATTCTATTTCCTTTTGGCAGCAGCACATCCTTTCTCTCCGACTTATACTTTGAGAAAGTTCCTCTCACTAATACCTCCTGAAAGTGTTTCACACCAGTGGAAGATCCTTTCAGAAACCACTGAAAAAAAAGGTCACACCAAATGAGAAGAAATCTTGCCCAATTCCACAAATATTGTCAGGGTATCAGCCTTAACATTTTCGTTTCTTCTGGCCCATGGAACAGTTATATATAAACTACACTAAAATTCAGAGAGTTTGGGTTTATTAATCACCTCTGCTGTTTCTCAGTATCTGAAATAGCCATGTTAAAATAGCAGTCCCAGTTTTTTTGGCAGCAGTACTGAAAGAAGGATGCAGTGAAGCATCCTGAGGTGATCAATGGCTTAGGCACACTGAAGGCTGGATGGAGGTTGCTGTTAGAGTATTCTGTGTTTATGAAAGTGATCTGAAAAGTGTTAAAACTTTTTTCCCATGTCTCAGAATAGGGAACCACATGGAGTTTTGGATTTAATATTTATTATTTAGTTTTGGATTTATTATTTATTTGGTCTAGCCACTCGACTGAGAAGCTGTATCTCTAGTTTAATCTTTAGATCTCACTAAGGTGAATATTAAATTGTTTCTCTCTACCAGTTCACCCAATATATTCAACAGTAGTAAATTAGAAATATTTTAATTGATTTATCCTTTGGGGAATTGCTGGTGAGTGTTTTTTATGAACTTTCTCACTGTGAACAGACAGCACTCACAAGTGATATATTCTGAGCAGTCTCCCAGGATTAAAAAGGAAAAGTCTGGGTGAGATTTTGCAGTTAAAACAAAATCTCACTCAGAATGACACTAACAGGGAGCAGAAGTTTCAAATTAGCTGCTCATAACACACTGCTGAGCTGCTTTGATATCTTCTCAATGTAGAGGCTAAGATGAATATTGCTCTTTGAACATTTTAATGCATATTAACACGTGTCTTCTGTGACAAATTTGGACACCATCTCCCCATCCCCTCTTATAATATATGCAGAGGTGTCAAAGAATATATGAATATGTAAATATATGGATAAAAGAAAACTCAGTATGCTGGGCATCTGTACAGCTATAACCAATGTAAAAATTCGGAGTTTATTTAGCTGACAACAAACTTGTAAATATCTGTATTTAGGCAGAATGAAACCAATTGTCTGAGTCAGCAGAAAAGGGATTAATAAGATTTTATCACAAGTTTTGGTCATAAGTCTGTCATAATCAATGTTTGTTGCTATTTTAATTATGGTGTTTGAAATCATACAAATTCAGCAATACCCAAGTTCAGTTACATGAGAAACAGCCTGTTCTCAAGAAAAATAAGGAGATGGGCAACAAACATACTTAATCTGGAAAGATATTTTCATCAAAATCTAAAGTGTAATTTATGAGGAAGATGAAAATCTCAAATATTGTCCATGAGTGCAGCAGTGGAACAAGTGGATTAAATAGTGTGCATCTCGCTGAAAATGTAACATGTTTAACAAGGCATTAATTAGAATTTCCAATAGAAGTTCCATTTAGTTAAAATATTTAAGTGCATGGGATACGTGCATCTGATATGCATGCATTTCAAATTATTAGAGCAATTTTCATTAGCAGACACTATATCAGTATGCTAGAAAAGGCTTACTCTGATTCCTTTTCTGTGTATCATTTGATGCCAGAATTATCATTCATTTCTTTTAACCTCTTCGCTTTCACAACATCCTTTCACCCAGGTTTGCTTGATCACCTCGCCAGAGTGAAATACATATTTTCGTTACTGCGCTGAACATCAGCAATGCTAAAATAACCCAAGAATCCTGCTGTACTGCCACCAGAGGAATGAGCTACATGAATGGGCAAGGAAAAGCTGAGGAGAGTCAATTTGTCCTGATTAGTGGTGTGGGAGGAGCGCTGGCTCTCTTAGTGCCAGTGCAAACCCATAACAAAGCTGTGCTGCTGTACATGGCGTGGCCCCCATCTCTGGCTCTGGTATACAGTTTCCTCCAGGAGACTGCTGGGAACAGGATATTTAATGTGCTACCTTTTTCTCAATAACCCTTTTAAAAACAAATAAAATATCCTTTCTAAAGACTAACAAGGCATTTTGTACAGAAATAGAGAAGTGGCAATCACTAAGGAAATACTGAAGTCAGGGCAGTTCAACTCTCCACTGACTTTTTGGAACAATCAATGTCAGCATGGTAATAAAAGATAGAAACAAACAACAAGACTAGAATTAGCCATCAATTGGAAGGTCTTTATCTCTCCTTACTTAGTATATATGAAAATCTTAAGCTTTATGACAGCAGGAACTAATTTTAAGTGAACAGTTTACAGCTAAACTAGCAAAGCTGCAGTGTTCAGCAGCACTCCACAGAACCTAGTTTAGTGTACACTGTAAAATTTGTGCTTACTCAACAAAGCTATTTATGCTTCCTTCACATCAAATACCCAAGGACCCAAAAAATATTCCTTTTAATCTGTGGGATACTCCTACATCTAAAAAGACATTTGTCACCTGGTAAATCTGGATTTAAAGCCAAAGGTTCATAAAATTATATTGGATTGAAAATGAATTCCCTTTTAAGACTCTGAGACGCCACTTGTCCAAAGCCTTAAACTCTGCTTTTCACCGTGATGAGTTGCAAGAGAATTGAAGCATCACCTTCTCAATGTGACTGCTACAAAGACGTTTTCATAATAGGTAACCTCCTCTTAGCTTTGTCTCTTCACATTTCTCACTATGGTAAGAAAATAATCCAAAATTCCCTTCCTGAAAAAATAGTCTAAGAAACACAAAACCACAAAGATGAACTAATAGAAAATCCATGTCTTTTTAATGAAGTTGACCCATTTTTTTCTCATGTTACTTCTGAACCTCCTTCCTCTGAATGACATGCTGCCTTATGACATTAGATCTACTGAGCCTCGGCATGTTAGGAATATCCAGCACCATGCATATTTATGGTACTCAGCCACCATAAACAGATGGTTTGTGCACACACAATGTCATTTTGTGCTCAAGGATTCACAAAAAGTCTGGAAAGAGGAAGGGTTTCACTATGGTTAGAACAGTTGGTCAACAGCTACATTTAGCTCATCATCTTTCAAGAAAGCAAACAACAATTTTCTCTTTCACCTGGAAGTGGAATCTGAGCTTTGTTTAGCCTAAGACAGGCAGTTCTAATAATCCATACAGTCAGCTCTTTTCCAATCATTTCCATTGTCATCTAGCTCTTCATTTGATTCCAGATCCTCAGCTCCGTAAATGAAGTGCAGTAGAAAATTTCTGCAGTATAAGCTTGTAATAAGGATATATTATCAGCTCCAGACAAATGCTTCAGGCATCAGATTAGATGATTTATAGTAGCTAGGTTTTATTAAGATCAAGACTTTAATCATTTAGTTTGTCAGCTGCACAAAATTGATTATTGGATAAAGTTCAGGTCACAGTTTTCAAAACATACTTGTCTTTTGGTTTGGTTTTTTAACAGGAAGTTCATCAGTAAAAAAGTCCTGGATTATTCTGCATTACTTCTCATTTCATCAGGTGACTCTCTCAAGACAGAAGAGGAGAGAACCCCGAATTTGTCCTCTACCATCAGAGGAATTAAGCTGAACTAAGCAACTCCTTTACCAGTATAAGGTTATATACAGATTTATCTTTTAGAATAGCCAGTCTCTACACACTGAACAGAAAGAGCCAGTCTAATTTAGGAGTGTCTCTGAACAATGCTCTGCAAGCCTGGGAGGATACATATTTCTCTCCACTCCTAAGAACTCTGGCCTAACTTGCACCTGGATAATCACAGCACTTTTATGAAAAACTTTTAAAAAAAGGCAAAAAGAAGCAGCCCATCAAATTACTCTGAGGGAATCATTTAGCTGGTTTGTGAATATATTCTACAGCTATAAACACACATTGCTTATTTTTAATATGCAATATTCCAGCCTATTCAGTAATGTCAAATGCAATAAATCCTGGTATTATATAAACGTGACACCTCTTAACTTCCTACAAATGCCTGCAGGGCACTGTAATATGGAGGACTATGCCAAAGCTGTGTCTTACTTTAAATATTTGTTTCACCAACCAAATACTCCATGATAGAGCTTCATGCTATTCTCTCCTAGAATTAACTTTGAGATGTTAAAATATGTTTATTTACAGCAATTCAGAAAGTATTGCAACACCCTTTTTCTTCACATGGCCATAGCCTGAGCACTGAAACCAGACCCACTGAAAAGAAAAAAGTTGATGTCAAGGACATGAGTTCTCATGTACCTTTAGAAATAGGAATTAGATCAGTTTTGAGTTCTTTGGTCCACTTATACTGAAGAACCAAAGACAGGTGCTTGAATCATGAATTCTTTGGGTTATTTAACCAGAGCATGAGATGCCTGGCCATACTCATAATTAGGAAGAAATCTGTTTTAGAAGGTCTGAAAATTCATAGAACAACAGAAATAATAAAAATGTCCTGTGTATGCATTTTTCAGAAACAGTTCCTTTGCATGAACGTGCTGAGCCCCCACTTACAAAGCCTACTTTTTAGCTTGAGTAATTTATTACATGAAAAAATCAAGTAATATTAACAAAAAATGAGTTACATCATATTAAGACATAGGAAGAACAAATCACACAACAGACACTGCTCTAGGGCATAGAGAACTTCTGTTTGCCTACAAACATAAACATTAAGCCAGGATGAAAAGTGTGTTTTGCTGCAGCTTATGGGGTCTCTTTGCATTATACTACCCAACTAATTCCTATAAATGAGATAGCTCTGTGTTTTTATGCACAATAGCTTGATGTAACTATAAGTTTTATTTTTGCTGTCTTTTTAATATTAACTTGTTCTGATTTCTTGGACCTCAGGTGCACAGATAGTGTAAGTTTTCGCATACTGTTGCCATGTAAAATCATGTGTCTTCAGATAACCTGATAGATAATATAATAATACAAATTATTCCTTGACTAGACAGTATATTCCTTGAATTTTCAAATCTGGATCCTACGTGAATTTGCTGGTGTCATCTGCTTCAAGACAGAAAAAAACCTCAGTCCACCCCTCCAGCTTTTCCCATGCTGACCAATCAAATCTGCTCTCTGGATTTAGATGTGGTTCAATCTTAGTCTTGCTGCAAATATTGTTGCATCTCTCTGAAACACAGTCAACACATAAATAAGAAACCAAGAGGAAAGGAACTTCAACCAGTGGACATTATCCTTTACTCAGCAAACAGCAAATACTTTTTCCATAGACAATTTATGAACACATTTTCCTTCTTTCTTTTCCTCCATTGTCATAATTTTTTCACATTACTCAGACTCACTCTTCCACACATGGTACTTGTGACTCTCTCCTTTTCACACATGTTTCTCTAATTTTTTTTATCAATCTCTTCTCCAATACACCCACTGAGACTCTCTCATCCCATGTTATCTTTCCCTACAGATATACAGACCTGGAAAGAAAAGTTATCAGTGCCATTAGGAGCATAAACTAAGATGACAGGTTTCACTCTTTGAGATCAATTACTCATTCGAAAGCTACCTCCTTCCCAGCAGCTAAAGAAGGCAAGTGCTGACATTCATAGAACAATGTTGGAATTTGCTCAGCAATCACATAATTTAAACTCCTGAATTACTAGGAAATAGGACAGGAAATAGTAAACCCTCAAAACATTAAAAAAATATCTTTGAGCTCATGAAGTCACTTGGTTGTTTGAAAAGTTGTAGGGAGGGGTTTATGCTCTGTAAGGATAGGCAAAATTTCCACCTGCTGATATCAGACTGCAAACCATCTCCAAATTACACCAAAGAACACTGAGTCATATTTAACTTATTATGGATCTAGCTTTTTTTCCCATTACTGCTTGGAATGGCCTTGTGAAAGCCCTGTTAACTCATCTGTAGAAGATTTTAAAGTTAGTTATTGCCAGAAGTTAGAGAACCTAGAACAGGTTTAGCTAACATACTTCCAGGCTGGTGCACCAGCCCTTGGCCTAATGTGGGAACACAACAGCGGAAGAACTTTTCTTTCCCCATAAGGTTTTGCTGCAGAGGTGAAAGCAGTGTTAAAAATACTTTAAATCATCAGGGAAGAAGTTTTATCCCCTTTGTGCCAAAGCATCTGGTACACTAAGGTCATGTGAAATTGTCCTTTGGCCACTTTCAGTATGTACTTTTGGACCCCTTCTGTAAGTGAACACTGACTCTCTTCCCACATGTTAGAAGGGCTCAGATATATCCCAAAAAGAAGAATAAAACTGGATCATCTTAGTTCAGTCTCCCACCAAATTCCCAGGAGTGGCACTTAAATTGTGACAGCAAAACATCCTGCAAGGTTGCTCCTTTATTATGTTTCCCTAGAGTAATAATTAATTTAAAAAGAGAAGTTGTTGATAGCCCATTCCTGGAAGTGTTCACAGCCAGGCTGGATGGGGCTCTCAGCAAGTTGGTCTCATGGGAGGTGTGCCTCCCCATGGCAGGGGGCTTGGAATCAGGTGATCTTAAAGGTCCCTTCCAACCCAAACCATTCTATGATTCTGTGATTCTATGAAAAATTACCAGTAGTTTGTGCTTTCTTAATATGTTTTTGTACCTATTCTGTTCTGCTTCACCTATTTTTTATTTTCTCCTCTACTTAATTAAGAAACTCTTTGGGAGAGGATCTGTCTGTTCATTCTGTGTTCCAATGACACTGTTGCCTTACACACTAGTTCCCAGTTTTCACAACAGATAGAAAGATAGCAGGAAGAAAAATATCTCAGCAAGAAGGAGTTGATTCTGTACACTTTGCTAACACTGGTTAATGAAAAGTTCCTTAACTGCTTTAAAAATGGATTTTTAATTTTTCTTCTTTTACAAGTTTGGCTTAAATTTTAAGATTTCACAAAAGGACACATTTACCTAAATTCTAAATGCAGGTTATGTCAGAAAAGATATTTCACTCAAGTTTACTCCAATTCTTATATTTCACTGCAAATATAATAGCCAGAAGTTGCACCATCACTGACATCACTATGATATAAAAAGTTTGTAGGATGATTATGCCAACAGGGACTTGTCAAGGTCAGGGGAAGAGAAGGCAAAGTCAAAGTTAAATGTTCAAGTATTTCAAAGTTACCAGAAAAAGTAGGCAGGCACTGTAGGAGTCAAAAGGAAACAGAGGAAAGGAAAAGCTGAACTAAACATTAAGAGTGACCAAGGTCTGTCTAGGAAACAGAAGGTGAGATTTTAAAGCTTAGAGCCTACAATGTTCAGTTCTTAGTATATAATTTCACTCTTCAAAATCAGTCACTAATAAATGTCAATTAAAGTCACAGTATCACAGAGCTATAGAATTACAAGTTGAATTGGAAGTGAGCTGGAAGTGTATCCTATTGTGCAACTCATTTTCAAAGCAGAACTTCAAAGTTGAAGCAGGTGTCTCAGGGCCCATAACATTTTAGAAATAATTTCAGCTTCTTATTATTTTAGAAACTTTTAAATGGAACTTTGAAAATTTTGAATCCAGAAGTTCTGTGGGGTTTAAGCTGAATGCCAATTTAAGCTAAGAAAATCACATTTCTTTTCACAGCGCTTCTAAGCAGGATGTAAGAATCTTGTTATTGGAAACGTAGTATTATAAGTTAAACTGCATATTTCTAAAGGTACAGAGGCTTTCAGAGGTCACTAGAAGAGGCAGAAACCCTTGATTATAGGGCAGAAATTAAATATGAGCTGTATTTCGCTTGCAACTTCAAGGTTTAAATATGTAACTGAGAAAAGGTTTATTTGTCAAAAAACCCCAAACTTTAATTTTAGAATTCCTATGGCCAAAGTGAGATATAACTCTTCATAGATAAGTAGAATACATTGCAATTATGTGTGTGTGTGTGTGTGTGTGTGTAAAGATCTAAGCCAACCCATTCAATGATCATTACAATCTGCAATAGCACTGAATGCTTATGCAGTGAAGCAGCTATGCACCTTCTGTCTCCCAACAATACACTGTGCCTTGTAGAAAACCTAATCATAGCAAAAGTATAATTTTATCAATTCTCTGGGTACTCTCTGTTGCAATTAGAACAAATTGTATTTTCATTTAGTAGCGTTGGAGTAAAGTGCATTGCTGTCTCATAACAGGATGCTGAACATGGAAAGGTCTCTTAATTGTCTGGGCTTTATGGGATTCAGAGTCTTGATGTCTGAAATTTCTACAGGCTTTAACTATGGATTAAACTAAACTCAGCCATTCTTCATTTGCAATTTAATCAGTAACAATGTGTTTTCTAAACAAATGAAAAAGTGCTGCTTTTTTATTATTGAGGAGTGAGTGCAAAAGACATTGTAGAAAAAATTCTCCCATGGTAAAACCTCACTCCCAGATGAGTTAATCAGTTTACCCTTAATTGTTTCTTTTTGTTCTCTAAAATTCTCCAAGTCGTCTACTAATTCCTATATATCTTTTCAGTACTTTACTGAATAAAGGATCTGAATAAAAATGTGCTTTTATCTGGATTCCAATACTGACACAAAATTTACCAAATATTTTCTTCTTAGAGACAAAGACACTTAATGTTACAGTAAGCTCTACATTTCTATTGCACAAGGAAATTAAAGAGTATTATTTTATATGAGTATCCTTGAAACACAACTCAACTATAAAGATACCATTTTATCACGATCACTTCTACCCTGGGAAATACTTTTTCAAATAACAAAAAAATATTCCCCTCTGTAGCTGTAAACCTCCTATAAACAGTTATATAAACAACCGGGAGACTTTGAGTTTACTACAGAATGAGCACGCATTTCTAGTAACATTGAATAGACTGCTTACATAGCTCGTATTTCACAGTTTCCTTGTGCTTTTCTGAATGGGTGAAGATCTACAGTATGAAGTGAAGAGAGAAATAATTTCAATCCCTTAATTGGAGAATGAACACATGAAAAAATTAGGTAGGACAGTTGACTGAGGCAGCAGCCATCAGTGTAAAGTTAAGGTACTAGCAGTACATTTTAAGATACAACATGCTTCTTTTTTCAGAAAGATTATACCATGACTTAACTATTTTATATTAAGCTATAGATTGAACTATGACTAATGACAACACCACTTCCCTGGGCATCCTGTTCCAATGCTTATCCAATCTTTCAGAGAAGAAATTTTTCCTAATATCCATCTGAACCTCCCCTAGGAAACACTTGAGGCCATTTTCCCTTGTCGTATCACTAATTGCCTGGAAGAAGAGGCCAACCCCCACCTTGACACAACCTGCTTTCCAGCAGTTGTAGACAGCAACTATACATAACTAAACAATCACGAAATCCCAAATGTTTCAAGTAAGCACCGTGTAATGGAGGCAAGTGGGGTTTAGCCCCATCCAGAGAAAATTTACATTTAAAAAAAAAGTAATATAAATAGATAAGCACTATGAGGGGAAAAAACAACCACCAAATTAATGTTGACCACGTGAGCATGCCTACAAAAGAAAGGAACTGCTGTAATTAAATATAACAACTCTTACTGCCTAGAGATAAGAAATAAATTTACTCTCCTTTAAAATGGCTGACTAATGTAAGCCAGCTTTCATCCAAGTTACCAACACATATCTCCCTGTTCCTGCGAGGCAGATGTTATAGGAACCCCACGATGGTCCTTATGGATGTGGTCGCCTCCCAAAGGAAATATGGAGCACATTCAGCAGTGCAGTGAGGTTAAGTTTTACCAGAGTTAGTGGATGGTCAGGACCACACACTGGCTCTAAAGAAGACTATGGGAATTTAGGCTGACACAAATATTCAGCACTTTCAGCTTCGTTTTCCAAGAAGGCTGGAACTGCTTTCAGCAACTGCACAGCTACGCAGGTACCTCTTGGAGCCCTCAGAGTTTACAGGGGTTTGTACAGAAGCGACTGTGAGACTGAAGCCACCATTGCCTCAGGAAACAGTTACAGACAAACGAACAAAGCTTTACCAAATGTGAGAGAAAAAACCTGAACCAACTCTCCCCCTCCAGTTTTTAAAGTTTATATAATGGAAATGACAACTGACCCAGCACCACAGAGTACAATTATAATTAACAGGAGACTTTTCTGAAAAAACGTCTGTGCTGCCTTGGGGAACAATGTAGGTCACAGCATCAATTAAAAGCAGAACAAACTCTTCACTGCCTCCATAACATTTAGTCCCAAATCATTTTGTTGCTGTAAATTAAACAACTCATTGCTGCATTACATCACAGGAGTGAAAAAAGGCAAGAATAACTTGTTTAAAAACTTATTTCAAGCTCCAGCACCCACTTTACCCTGATAATATGGGCACACAATATGGAATACTGATGCTACCAGTATTTTCCTCAGCTTTGTGGAGCAGAATTACTATCTGTATATTCAGTTTTCTTTTGCCTAATCTGGATATTAATATTAGACCTTTGCAGGAAAGCATGTGAGATTTATTTAATTGATGATCAAAACCAGCAGTTTACCTTTGCTGCTGACTGTAAAGGAGATGTAAGATTGTTTAAAATTCTAAGCTTCAGTTTTGAAGCTCTAGTGAACACTCTTCTATGCAGGAGAGTGGAATATAGAAATAAATCACTTCAGGTAAAATGTGTTTGCAGGGGTCACTACAGGTTTTACATTGAATTACTCATATTAATTACTAATTTTCTACTAGTATATCAAAGATGACTGTCAATAGAAGCCACCCAAAAATCTAAGGACATTCACTTTTAAAAAAGGTAAAGTCCTTTTTGAAGATCAATAAATTCCTGTTTCTTAACAACAAAGACTATTTGCAACAGAATTCCAGCCAGAAGAAAGATCTTTGTAATAAAGCCTCTCAAGTGTTGCTGACCTTTGTGTTTGTTCATGTGGAAATATTGGGCAATATATTGGATGCAATTAAGTCTTTTGAAGTTTTATTATTTACTTCAATGGGAGTCGAAGCAAATTCCTCTCAGCTTGTGAGACTGAAAGGGCAACTACACAGCATTGATAAGCTGGACTGCCTGAGCAGTATCTAACAAAGTTCACGAGAGACCACAAGGGAACATCAATTGACACAATAAACAAAGGGAAAACAAATTTATAAAGTGCACCTCCACCTCTTCTACTATTCATAAGTAATATCAAGTAATTAAAACATACTGCAGGCAAAATTAAGACTTCCTGATGCCTATGCAGTACTTTCAGCTCAAAAAGTTCTTCACAGAGAAGTAATTATATAGGGATATATAGGTGAGAGCAAAGACTCATTTCTGAAAACTTAGCAGTGGAAAAAGCTAAATAGCTATATTAGTTAATAAATATGTCTCCCAGTAGAGTACAAAGGAGGTGGATTTGTACATCAGAGAAATTCCATTTTAATAGAACTAGGTTTTAAGACTCAAACTCTTCCTATGTTCTCATCTGCATTTTTCAAATTCCAGTAAGGGGTACAGAAGCTCAGTTCCCCTTTCCCTGGTGAAATGTTAAGATAATGCAAAGAATGCCAACTTCTGATTAGACCAATATCTATAGCCATAATATCTCAGTGTGAGCGTTAAGGACTGCAGTTCCACTGTCAGAGGCTTTAAGGAAATCCTGACTGAAAAAGGAGTGGCCAAGCTTTAGAGTGTTTCCAATCTGAGTGTAAAACTGGAGATGCAATCCATTCCTCAGCAGTTATCAGGATTTCTCTAGAGTTTTAGACCCCTCATTACTGAGACATTAAGACAAAGGCAGACTTTGCTGATTAACTGAGCAAAAACCATGAAAATTGGTTTTTTGGAAGACTTCACAATTGAACAATGGACCCTTCCATCCTTAGCTCACTGCAGAGGGAAGTAACTTTTTGCCAGGGAATGATACCAGGTAAGTAGGGTGAGAATAAGTGAAAGTAATTTATTTTAGGTGCAAGTCAAAGCAGGAAGTTTGAGAATAAATGCTATAATGGGGTGTAGTGGGGGGACAAAAAAAAGCTCATTTTAATTAACTTTCTCCAGCGGTTGATAGATTGTAGGCTAGGGGGTCTCTGTTTCTGCTTACCTCCAAGTGCTCTAGATTGTTCTCAGATGAGAATATATCATTCACTGCTCTGAGAATATGTGTAATGGTAGTATAATAATGAATTAGCTCTATGTCAAACAGAAAGAAAAGGTCTAAAGACTCCTCAGCCACTACAATCTTTCTCAAAGCCCTTTGTAAAAGAAAGGAAAATGTTATTACTCTTTTACAGGTAGGAAAACAAAGGGAAAGAGAATACAGCAAGCTGCCCAAGATGACTCAAGAGGAGTTGAAAAAAACATATCATATGTCTAGAACTTTGTCTTAAAGACCACCCAATCTTCAACCAGTTATACAAAACATGACTGAGATGTAGATAGGAGACAGCACTGAAAAACATCAAGCCCTCTCAACCAAAACCTGCTGTTTTAATCAAAATTTTGCAACTACAGATTAAGAATCAGTGAAGGAAAATTAATTCAGAAGTTCACGATCTAGAAGAATTCAAACTTTATCCTCCACACATGTAGGCCAGGAGGTGGGCGTACTGAGTTTTTTTAATGAATTGAAATGCAAGGAAGTGGGAAGGAAGTAAAAAGGAAATAAATGCTTTCATTAGGCCAAGTTATACAACTACACATTTCTCCATTTGAACTACTGACTGGGGAAGAAGGTGGTAAAATGCACTAGTTCTATGGTTGACTCTCCCTCCACAATACCATCCAACCCCATATTCCTGTGTAGAAAAAGTTTTTTCTCACTCGCCTGCAGCAAAGAACAGGCACCTCAAAGATTTGGGCTTTAAGGCACAAAGCACCATTGAACCATTGAGATCTAACATACTGTGACATCTAACACTGACAATAACAGCTTGTCTTAAACACAAGCGTGCACACCTATTTCAGAAAAGCACTTAATCCTGAAAACCTAAAAGGTCTGAGATCCACTGCTTTCCTTGATGGTCTGTCCTATGTTCTCACTTTAACAACACCTGCCCGGCCTTGGTTTACTCTTACCCTGGTACACATTCTGCTTTTCTCTGCTACCGTGAAGAATCCTCTTATTCCCAGTCATCCCACAGGAATACACTGTCATTAAGTCATGTCTCTCTCTGGACCATTCTAGTCTCTCTTCTCTCTTTTGATATTTATTATCTTTATAAATTACAGATGCCAAAACCTGGTACAGTATTTCCTTCCACAGTCTTAATGTTGCACATACCAATAAAACCACCTCTTTATTCTCAATATTTGGTGAGGTTCTTTACGTTCAAGTTCATTAAGCCCCATTCAGTTGTCTGTTCTCATCTCTGGAACATTCCTAGCATCACTTACATCAGCTGTAGGGGTCCCCATGTGTATGTAAGGCTGCCATTGCTTCCTTCTGGCTGTGTTAATACGTCTCTTCTAGGTAATGACAATTTTGTTTGAATGGCCTCTGTCAGGCTAGACTGACTGGATTGCATTATCTGATTACTGTGTTGTCCTTTTTTCCCCCCTACTGTTTCAATCTTTGCATTATTTTCAAATTTTAACATCCAAGAATTCATGCTGCTTTCCAAATGATTTGTGGAAATATGAAAATATGTTGTCCACACCCAATTATAAATTGTGGAAGACTGTGGAGAGAGACTATTTACAAGAGGATGCAATGACAGGACAAGGGGGAATGGCTTCAAACTGAAAGAGAGCAGGTTTAGATTGGATATTAGGAAGAAATTCTTTACTGTGAGGGTAGTGAGCCACTGGCACAGGTTGCCCAGAGAAGCTGTGGATGCCCCATCCCTGGAAGTGTTCAAGGCCAGCATGGATGGGGCTCTGAGCAACCTGGTCTAGTGGAAGATGTCCATGCCCATGGGAGGGGGGTTGGAACAAGACAATCTCTAAGGTCCCTTCCAACCTAGGCCATTCTATCATTCTATTTTATTATTCTATGATCCCTCAAAGTTTCTGTGTAAGGGTCATTTCTCATGGACTAGTTCTTTGAGATGTCAGTCTTCGCGGAATATTATTTCGATAAAGTATACTGTCATTTATTTATACCAGATAAAATACAAAATTAAATTAAATGCCTTACAAAAGCCTAAGCAACACCTAGGACCATTCAACAACCAAACTCACATTCTGGAGTGAAGTTTATCTAGCATAACTGCTTTCCTTTAAAACTATGTTGACTGTTATTAATTTCTTCCTACCACTAATTTATTCTTATGCTTGCTTTTTAGCTAAATTCTCCTTAATCTCTCCAATATTTTTTCCAGGGCTGAAATAAAATTAACTGCCTCTGCATCATTATTTTGAAAAAAAAAAAGAAAAAAGGTGAAAATAATAACATGACACTCACACCCTAGAATTTAAAAAATTCTCCAAAAGATCTTTTCAGCCTGCTTTTTTAAGGCTCTTAGGTGAAAGATACCAAGTAAAGAGCTTCTACTTTACTTATTTTATCACTGGCAGATGTTGTTTAACATGCTTTGAAAGATTCAGTGCTGTTTGTACAGTAGGGACACTGGATCTCCTACCACCATATGGGCTTGCTAAGTAGCAAACAGCACTTCCCTCCTACTGTGTGCCACTCAGTATTGAAGAGGTAAAAGAGTTTTTGTTCATCTTCGCATGAATAAATGACATGATTAATTAAATAGTGATTGACTGGCATCATTTCTTCTTCTTTTTGGCTTACAAAAAAGCAGCACAAATTAGTTAAGTCACATACAAAATAAACCAAGAAATACACTTTGTAAAACTTTTCTCAAAATCTTAGGAGGTAGAAATCGAGTGTCCAGATACATGCTCTAAGACCTCTGGTCCATTATGCTTGCCACACTCATATTAATTACTAATCACCGATTTCATCCTAGGTTGCCACCTTAATCATTACATATTTTTGGCCCTTACATTAAGGAAAACTACCTAGACATCCTAAGCCATTATAAATTGATGTCCAGCTGGCAGAGAGCTGTGCAAGATCACTCAGAATCCTCATCCGGCCTATTTACCCCAGAGTCTTGTTAACCCTGGATAACAAAGGATAGCAATTTGGACACCAACAATATATCACTTTAGACTACTTTTACCAGAAATATCCCATTAGTGTGCATTATCTTCATATCTTAATCTGCCTTCTTTTCCTCCTGAGACTGCAAAGGACCCAGCTGGCAAACAGCCAGAATATCAAGTTTCTCACACATCTATTATCATAATGGCAGAAGGTCATACACTGAAAACTGAGCAACATAAACTAAACTGAGTATTTTAAAAATAGAAATTTATGGAGGTTACTATTCTGGTGCAATAGTGTCACTTGCACTTTTGTTTGATTTGGAGGAGGTTTTTGTACTTCTGGTTTCAGTGACAACTCCTCTATTGGAAAAGTTCCTTGAGAAACAAACAAAACCCCCAAACAAACCACAAAAAACCCCACACCAAATCAAACTTCAACAATGTTTTTTTCTTGGATGCTCTCCGGGTCCATAAATATATTTAGTCTTCCTGTCTTATAACCTGGTTTGGTCCTGCCTGTTACATCTCAGAAACTGATTGTACCTCTGCTGTACCAACAGGCAATAGAAAGAAATTTCAAAAACATAAAGGTGGAATTTTCCTGCCCGCTTGAGATACCAAAGTCTAGACATTTACGCCTAGGTTATTTGACCATAAAGAATTTCTAGACAGTGCAGAGACAAAACCATTTCCAGGGCATGACCCACCTCCATCTAAAGGAGCCATCCGAATGAGGTTAGAAGAATTGTGTTCAGGACAAGTGTCTCGGTTCAATACTGCAGCAATATCGTTGTGTTTCTCAAATGTCAAAAGTCAAGTCAAGACAAATTGTTTTCCTAATAGCTCAAACTGTTTTCAGTTTGATCAGTATGTACCTAAGGCTTCTTACATGCCACAGCATCTTGGAAATTATTGAAACATTCATCAAAATATTTTTTTTTAACTTTAAATAGGCTCTTTTGGTCCAGGGTGAGCATTGGTGGAGAAAAATTGGCAAAACTATGAAGCAGCAATTCAGAAACTATTTGCTTTCCTCACTTCTCACAGCCAAATTCACTACTCTCACCTGTGTATTAGTCCATTCCATTTCAGGAAAAGGTCCCAGCTGAAGGCCTCTACCTGTGGGATTTTCTTCCTCTTGGCCTTTCTGGAAGTACATAGAGACATCTACTCAAAACACATTCCAAACTCAGATTTTTTTATTGTCTTTGCATATGGTGCTTAGTTGTGTGGGTTTGCTTCCCAGGTTGTTTTTTGGGGAAGAGGGCTCATTTATTCCCTTGGAGCTGTAAATTGGTGTTAATACATGTTGAATTGCCCAGAGGCTTTATAAGAAAAAATAAATTAGCATTATATCATATAGTATTAAAAATGTGAGTGCATATTATTGATTATAATTATCTATGGATTAGCTATTTATCGCTGAAGGGAGAACAAGCAAGTTATGTATATTTTACAAGAATTAACACTGTACTACTGTATTTAGGTTTAGTTTTAGTATACAACATTTACCAGTCTCAAGTAACTATTAGCAAATTAAGCAAGAAGGCTACAAGGAATAAATAAACATTCTCTTGACAGTCCACCTCTTTCTAGCTAAAATTAGAAATAACCCTGTTGCTTCTAAATTTTAAGACCCACTCCAATTATCACTATGAATTTATGAAGTTTTAAGAGTAGGAGGTTATATATTTGCTTTTAATGAACGTCAGGTTTCCATTTTTTTGTGAAACAGAAAATCTATAATGAATTCAGTCTCCCACAGAGGCATGAGTCAATGCCATTGTAGAAAACACGAGTTCTTAACAAACAACAACAATATGGAAGAGCCCTGCCAGTAAGGGGAGACATAAGGCAAGGATCTCAGGGTTTTTTGATAGCAAAACTACCATATCTGTAGCTAGGCATCCAATAGCATTTTTTACACAATATTTAATACAAAAGGAACTTTAAAGCATTTTTACAAAGGCCATATTCATTATGATGCTTATGTAATGTTGATCCTCACCTTTTACTATGTTACTTTAAAGACTTTTTGTTTCTATTTTAATAAAGAATACAAATTTGAAAAAGAAAAAAAAAATCATAGATGAGTTTTAGGTGTCAAAAGGATATAAAGATCACCTAGTTTCAACTCTCCCTACCACGGGCAGGGACACCTTCCTCTAGATGAGGTTGCTCAAAGCCCCATCCAACCTGGCCTTGAACACTTTCAGGAATGGGACATCCACAGCTTTTCTGGGCAACCAGTGCCTCGCCACTTTCATAGTAAAGATTTTCCTCCTAATATAAAATCTAAACCTGCTCTCTGACAGTTTGAAGCCATTTCCCCTTGTTCTATCACTACATACACTTGTAAAATGTCCCTCTCCAGCCTCCTTGTAGACCCCCTTTAGGTATAGACCCACTTCTTTTTATGTATAAAAGGTAATACCTTTTCACTCTCACCTGCAAGATTAAGTCTCTTTTAATAGCAAGCATAAAACACAGCAAGTATAAAACCACTAGGCCAAGTCATTCAGGGAAGTCTCGACACTCTGTTGCTATAAAGAATGGCTAATATTAGTCAAAAAGCTCAGGGTGTAACACTTTTCAGTATAAAGTACAGTCTAAGGAAAAGGGACTTCTGGCTCTGCTTAAAAGGATTAATGCTGTCATACAACAGTATTTTTAAGAACTGAGGCTTATATTGATGCTGTCAGTCTTCAGGCATTTAGCTGTGTCAGCTAGGAGCAGAGTCCTTTGAGACACAGGAAAATACTGAGAGTGGTTTCAGGCTTAAACCATGAGTCACTCTGGAGGGTGCATTCCCACCTCAGTGAAGATGGATGAATGGAGGTCTGAATATTCAGCAGAGATTACACAGAGAGGATTTTTACATGAAAAAAAATCTAGAGTAACTTCTTTTACAGTATAATGGACAGCCATGGATTCCCTAACATCAGCACCAAGCCTACCAGGAACAACTGGGAGGCATTTTATGGCCAAGTCCACTGGAGCTGATGCACTTTGACCACAGCAAGCTTCTGTGTACATGTAGTTTAGTTTGAATATTTGGTTCTGGAGACTTTTGAGAAGAAATGTGTAGTACCCTAAACCAGATAGAAGAAATGCACACTGAGCAGTAAGCACTTCCCTGACAGAGGAAACACCAAAAGCAAAAATACAGAGCAAGGAACACCTCTGTTGAGATCATTAACTCAGGAGGAGCCAAGAGTGAGGTTCTGTTGCACAATGGCCTTCCTTCAAGATATGAAGAAATGCTGTGACTAAGGACAAGGGTTATAACTATTGTGCTGTAATCATTGATAATGAGACACCGGCAGAACTGTATCATTTTTGGGGCGCTTTGTTTTAAGACAAGCACTGAAAAACCAAAGAAAATCTACAGAGGAAGAAACTCACAACCTAGGGAAGACTGAAAACAGGATATTACATAGGGATAGCTATCAGTTTTCCCCAACTGAGAGAGAAACCACGGAAATCACTCCAAAATTTGCTGCTGTGAAAAAACCTTTAACTGCTAGGTGCTGAAACATTGAAAGTCTCCAGTCCTTTCTATGTCCTGCATGCTTTGACTCCATGAGAGGTTTATTCCCTAGTAATTTCAGCAATTTTAATTTGGAACCAGATGATTAATAGCCAGCTAAAGGCAAAAGGCATATTCCTCTGTGCTAAGATAAAATAAAATAAATACCTACTTCCTTCCAAGGTAAGATTTTACAAATGCCTACACTAGTGAATGAAGTGGTTGAAGAAATGCAATCCTCTTTGCAAAAAACGTCTTTTGAAAAACTCTACTCAAATGCAAGAGAGGTACCATTTAAAACAGCATTCTTCATAGGCATCAAACTGTGAGCTACAAATGTGGCAGCCCTAAAGGTGAGACTGAGTTTCCCAAATAGAGCTGTCACGTATCATCAGATGCATTAAGGTATCGGTTTGTCTCCAGCTGCTTCTTCAAAAGGGGATGCGTTTCCTTCTGTCATTTCTGACAGCCATACGCACACCTCAGGTCTTACAGGACATCTAAAATAGCACTATATGCTTATCTTAGACAAACGAATCCCACCCCAAAAAGTCTTTATTTTATTTTAAGGAAGCCTTTTCTGACAGACATTGTTACTCACACTAGCTATTGTTAAATGCAAATATATAGTTAAAAAATACAAAATTTGGCAGGCTATTGCATAGAAAATCTAAATCTCCTACTCTTTAACTAAAAATTAAAAAATTAATTTCAAGTTTCCTTAAATGTTGCAAACTACCATAAGTACAAAAATCCAAAATCCAGTTAAAGTTTTATACAAGACCTAGAGTCAAACAAGTGTCAGTGTCAGAGTACACCCATTTTAAAAGGATTTAAATTGTCTTATATTCTGAAAAGCCTTTTAAATCTGTAGATTAGGGAAGGATCAGTTTATTGCCATGGAAAAAGATAGCACCTATTTAATACTGGGAAGTCCCATGGTCCAACAAATATTACCTTCATACAAGAAGTCTCATAAAAAGAGTCAGACACACCAATAAAACTGAGGAAAATAAAGATTTCTGTTAAAAAAAAGTCTTCAAAAAGAGATCTCATGAAAAATCTACATAGTTCCTACTAATCGTATGTAGAGGGCATTGAAGTACTGCTATGCAAAGTAACAGTAATAAAACATGAACACAGGGAGAACAGATGTGAAAAGAAAATGGTGATAGCATTTCTAAATAAAGCAATGAAAAATTGTTGCCCTCACAGGAACTTCAATATACTCAACAGTATCTGCGATCACAGCGCTAAGTTCAAGTCTGTCCCTCATGCCAGTGATGTAACTACTATAGATGAATTCTGCAGAATTGAGCAGGAGGGGATGAACTTCCATGGTGAATAATTGCTCTTAAACTAAAAATTTCATTTATGTCAGACAATGATGGAAAGGCAAGTTTCAATGAAAACTCAAAAATATATAGGAGGCTACAATTTTCTTTTAAAATTTGAGTCATTCTTTTTATCAGTTTACAACAGAATAATGAACAGCTGATAGCACATTGGAGACAAGTCCAAAAATACTTTTAAAACAGGCTTGTGAATGAAATGAAAATTCAGGAGCAGCAGATGGGTTTAACTGCTGTTAAATGTGGAGTGGTTTCCAAGAACATGTTGTATGTAACAATAAATAGCCAGAGACATAAAGTTTCCCCAGCAGCTTAAATCCTGAGCATACAAGCTAAGTGAGGGCTTTCAAGCTTTGGCTCACTGCAACATCCTTATATTTTACCCTTGTCTACAGCAGCAAAAATGCTTGTTATTAACAATGTGTGCCAGCAATGAGTGCAATTACAGCAGCACTGAGCACAGTTTCACAGGCAGGCAGGTTTAACATGGGGGTTCTGAAAGAACAGTTCTTGGCTCTGCTTGCAGGTTAATCACATTCAGCACCAGGGTATCCAATCTCACAGTGGATAATTATGCCAGTGTAGCCAGTGCCTCAGTTTGTGCATACGTTTCACATAATAAACATGGTAGAAATTGCCTCCCTTTCCAATTCTTGATCTGGATGTGGGCGCTGGGATGACACACTGCACCTAGGGTTTCTGCAGCCATGATCTGACTGCCTCCATGTCTCATGCCCTCTTGGATTTAAGCAAAAGTGAAGTCCCAGTGGCCCAGGAAAACAGGCAGCAACTTTCTTGTTTGTACCTAAACCAGTTCTGGTTTCATCTCCTAATCCATCAAAAAGTGGCTTTATTAAGTGACAGCTATGACTGAGTTAAAGCTTCTACACTCGCTATCATGTATTGTGATATTTGACTGACACAAATATTTGTGACGTGGAATGAAACTGGAACTTCTAAACTCACAGTGATGCACAGAGGCCCAGACAGAGAAGGGTTCAAAAGAATGAGTGCAACTGGCAGAGAATAGGAATTACATCAGGAACAAACCCAGTAAAAAAAAAAAAAATCACTGCTGCTGTCTCCTGTTAATCCAATTGCTTCTGTAACAACAAAAGGTTTGTGAGGAACTGTGGAAAAGAGCATCACTGGATTCAAGGAAGCCTCTGGAGTTCAGAGCAGACCTACACTAGATGTGTGTTCCTGCTTAGATGCACCAAGGATGATTCTGGTTAGCTACTCCGTAATACCAGTATCTGCTTGATACTGTCTTGGATGAACTGGAGGGAAAGGATTATTAGGGGAACAAATGATAGAAAAGAAAGGCAAGGAACCAAATGAAAGCACTGTATCAGACAACAGCAAAGATGTCAGACCTTCATGTGGTATACAAGTATACACTTTGTTGCTAACCTAGTACTTTTCACTGCTACTCTAGAAAATCATGACTTCTATACTTTCACTGCAGAAACCACCTATTTTTCCAATTAATTCTCTCCATACAAACAAATATGGTATAACTATTGCAAAACCACTTCTCTCTAATCCTAATACTATACTTCATTCATGAACTGGATAAAATTAAATCAGTCCACCAATGCTCATGTGGCATTCAGGGACTACTTGTTTCTGAGGGATCTTCTAAGAGCTTTTTTTTTTGTCCCTTGTTTGGTACCTACTGAGAGGCTTAGAAATGAAATTGCTCTATTGTCTGGGAAATTCAGCCATTAAAGTAACAGTCCCCAAACCATGCCTTTCATTCCAATCCCCAAATTAATGGTTAAAAAACATCATATATGCATAAGCTAACGTCCTTGTGGTCAATGTAACAAGTAGCCTTACTAGAGGTTGTTTGGAGATTTCCAGAGCCATGGCTTCTGTCTCGCACATCTCAACCTAAACATCCTTATTGCTGATGTAAATGAATGCAAACACAGTTCTTTTGTGTGCTCCCTGTTCAAGCTGCACCCTGTTCTGGTTAGTTGGACCTGCTGGAATGCTGTAGCACTACTACTTCTGGAGTGGCCATATCACCCAGAGAAAAGGAGGCTGAGGAACGTGGTCAAGCCTGCACCCTCGTTATCCTCACTGTTAGATGTTACAGGTTACATGAAGCCCTGGCTGTTCTGCATAATTACAGCTGGTTCCTTCCAGGTCAAAACTGCTCTAGAAGGAGTCAGATTTATGTAGTGTGGACCTGAGTAAGCACCTTTTGTTCTGCAGTGTAGACACTGACACTTTCCATTACCAGAGGTACCCAGTACTGTTACTTGAAGTACAAGTACCCAAGAATTCAAATTATATCAATTACATTTTTTTCTTTACCCACTGGAAAGTGTCCGGTGATTTCAGGGGTGGTTGCTGGCAATGCAAATGTATGTGTTTTCAGGCTTCTTTTAATCAGAGCTATCAGCAACAAGCACTTCACCGGAGTCACACTGGAATTTGAAAGTGGTGACTACAGAGCATCACTGCTGCTTGATTTTGCAATAGTCGTTCTGAAGGGGTTTTGTACAGCCATTTAGACAGGGAATTATGGGGATAAGAGATTACATGATTAGAACTAATCTTTATTGAAAAGTACTTAAACACATACTTGGTAAACTATGGTCTGTTCTCAGCTATTCATCAGCCATTTCTACTATTACCACAAAAATGGATGATATACACAAGCTCCTCTTTCACAGAAGCATTTTCTGATAATGGCCAATCATCAAGCATAAATATATGAGTTGCTAGGGTTTTCCTTTTCTCTGAAAATGTAAACAAATAAAGGCCTGAGTTTTTTTCTGGAGAGCCTTTTTTTTTTCCTAACAATTAACATGAACCTCTTTTGTATATTGTAAGACGGCATATTCTGCAAGACTTCAGTCAGCGATACTGAAGCAAATTCAATGTATTTTGCACCTTCTCTCATGGTTTGCTCACTCTAAATCACCTTCATTTTAATTTTTTTTGCTGTAACATTTTGGAGATGATCTTTGTAATGTCCAGCTCCTATCTGCTCCAGATATTTTTTCCAAAATTGGTAATAAGTGTTAAATACGTGCCACTGCCAAATGTAGTCATTTTCCGGTGTCTTACCTTGAGTCTGCTCTGGCAGCCTCTGTGCATGTCTCCTTCGAGACCAGACTGGTTATTAAATTCCAGTTATTAGGAAACAAATCTAGGCTCAGGACAATTTTTTCTACTAAACCTTTCTCAAATGCATGAATGACTTTGTCTACAAACAGCAGTTCTCTCACAGGTTTATATTCAGTTGGTGAGTCACAGATTTCACAAACAAGAACAAAAAGGTTTTATTTGTGAAAAAGCGAGGATTTCCCAAAGCAGTGGTTTGTGGTCGGTATTAGCTGAAACTGATTTCCCAGGAATAGGGGCATGAGCTATTTGCACCCACAGTCTAAAGTCTCCTTTATTACAGCCAGCTGTTTGGTCCTTATCTCCGGTATTGCCAAAGCCATTTTCAGGCTTCACAGAGTAGAATAAGAGGATTGAAAGAAATTTAGCATTTCAATTATGGAGATAATAAGTGAAATAAGATCCTCTAATTCTCTCGGCTCCCCAAACTCTGTAGTAAGACTAAAACTTTAATGTCCCTCTGTTGTTCTCTCCTCACAAAACCATGTGTTGAGACACAGGTGTCACAATGGATCAACATGATGAAGTACCAGTATCCCCTTTTTTGGAAATACATCCTATAACAGACCTTAGTTGAGCTTTGACCCAGCAGCCCACTTTGTTCCAGAGAGCACCTGGTCATGGCTTTCTAACCTTTCTTGGTCCTACTGCCTGTGAGGATATCACAGATGTGCTTCCTGATGAAAGATTTTGGTTGTCCAGCACATCTCAAATGATAATATTAAGAAAAAAATATCTTTCAGAGATGGAAAAACATTAATGTACTGTTTTTCTAAAGTATCTATTGATATATCAAGCTCATAAAATTTATCTGGCATAAATTTTGACAGAAATATTATTCCCTTCTTTTTGTTCTTACCAAAGCTAATAACTTTGATTGCTCTGACAGTCCTTAGGGAAGGGATAATTTACTGAAATGTGTGAATGGGAGACTGGTTGGTCTCCACATGTCTCCTGATACCTCTGGAGACTATAACCATGCTCATCAACTGAGATGATGGTGTTTATGCCATTTTAGTACCAGAGAGACCTGTCTGGCCCTCAGCTGCCACTGGAGAAAGTCATGGGTTTCCTATAGGTGTGGTGACATATTAACCACAGAAATACTGGGGGATGTCTCGGATGACATCTAAAATGCTGATAAATGTCTGTGTCTTGGCACGATTTTTTTATCCCTGGAGGATATTTTTCCAACCTCCACTCTGCTTCCTTCATTTTTAGGGGTCTTCTTGATGAGGAAAAGGATCTCCCATATTTTCCACTAGAAAAAGAAATAAATTTTCCTTAGTACCATTACGAGCATCTTCCAATGTGCTGATCATAGTTACTTCACTACTTCTTTAGTGCGGGGATTCCTAAGTAAGCTCTGCTCTTCAGAGACCCCTCTCCCTGTTTAGCTTTTGCACGCTGATGTGCCCATGCCTCTATAACTGCAGGAAGTGCAGCACTGAATTATTTTACTACTAGTAGTAAATTTACTATCCAGTATTCAAGGCTAGAAGTGAAAACAACTATTTTTGGCAACATAATAGTGTGTGTGCCATGTCCAACTTCATAACTGTCCCATTTACTTCCAGTTCAATAGTGTATTTATCTCCAAATGAACTGCTGCTCACTGCTCCTGGGAGGATTAATCTGAGCAAAACACATTTTGGCTCTTGCCAACTTTTGCAAAGCGATATAATCCATCCTACTTCTCACATCTTTCCTTTAGTGACACCCAGTGGGTTGGCTTCTGGTAACTAACTCTGCTCCTCAAACTCCATAAGCTTTTTGCTGCAGAGTTGTGGTGCCGTACACAGCTTTCTTCTCCTACAGTGTTAAAGATCTTAAACAGGACATAATTGTCCACCCACTACTCTGAGTCTGAACTTGGTCCTTTCTTCTGTTTATCAAACTCTTACATCTTTCCTTTCAGAACTCTTAGGGATGTTCCTGCGCTTTGTTTACCCTCCCAGTCACAAGAGTTGTGTTGGGATGTGACTTGGGCACGCTCAATCCCTCCTCCACTATTTTGTGCCACAGAAAAGCTAAGCAGGCTTGATGTGCTCTTGGAAGAGCTCCAGCTGAATGACTGGCAGAAAAACGCGGGGCGTACGTAACACAGAACACGGAGTCAGCACGTGTTTGTGGCGCACACTGGGGCTCGGCCCTGTGGGGGCACAGCAGAGCACGCTCATGTTTCAGTGTGCACGGAACCAACGGGATCTCTCACCAGAGACTCAGCCCCCAGAAATGCCACGCGCAGCTTCCACAGCCTTCTGTATCTCTGACTAAAGCCACTACTCATATTCCATGCTTATGGGGCAGAGAGTATTCCACATCTTTGCCTCAGTTTTATAGCCTTTTTGGCTGGGGCAACAAAGGCTATCAAAAGATATCAAGGATTTCAACCCAGCAATTGTTAGAAAAGGATCTGCATTTTGCTGGCATTCACAGCTTGCAAAACTAGAGTGCAGTCACTTTTGTTGCCTTCCACCTTCCTGGAGAATTCTAGCCTTGGTGAGACTGGCTTTGAAGTGTTTCACTCTCTTTCTCCGTGTATTTTCTCTGTTCCTTTTAACTCCTTCTCTGAATCCTCTTCAGCAATTCCTTTGTTCTGACAGCACTTTCAAGATGGCTTTTTTATGCCTGGTTTCATCTAGCTGGGAATAACCACGGAAATCTGATGTCACCTCCCCTTAACCAGAGACTGTGTCTTACTGACATGAGCACAGAGGTATCCATTGGTTATATCAGAGAGGAATAATCTAAAAAAGGTTTGTCATTAGGCTTATTGCAAATATAGCCCATCTGATTTTAAGGTTTAATTTCAAACCTGTATTCTAAAACATACAGAAAATATAAGTACAAACAAAATAAAAGTAATTATGATGAAAGACATTTGGGGATTATAATTGTGCTGTATTTATATATAAATGTGCCTTCAGGGGCATAAATATACATTTTTGCTTTTATTCCACAAAATATACCAGTTCAACAACATACCAAATGTGTTGGCAGGAAATCTCTACGCTGTTCAATTTTGGCAGGATGCTAAGTATTAGATGCTAAATATTATTTGACCTCATGACTCACAGGAAAACAATGTGTACTTAAAGCACAGAAATAATTGCTCTACTTCAGTATGTCCAGCTTTTCTATATTTAAAGGCAATTCACCATCTGAAGACATTTCCAAATTGAATTGTTCTAACATGTAATCCCACCCCCTCCCAATGACAACAGGATAGAATTTTTCTGAGGTTTTTTTCTTAATATTTCTCAGTTCTCTTTAGATGAATTCTTAGTGAGTTAATACTGACATCTGCTCTATATACTTACAGCTCTCCAACACAGTGAATGCTAATTTCTGTCCTTAGGTTTATATCTTGGGGACTTTAGATCCTTTAGATCCTTTTAGACCTGCAAATCTTTCTATTACTCTGTCTGCTCAGAATATATTTATACCCACATTATGCTTATGCTATGTATATATAATGTCTCTTTTGACTTTACACAGCAGCTCAGTAAGAATATGGTCATATTCAGTAGGTGTAAGGATGTGTATTTATTTGCATAGGAAAAATTTTACACCTTCAGTTCTTCCTCTAAAGTACTAATTCTCTTTCTGAGCCACCACCCTGAAGAATGGTGTCACTGAAAATAGAGTTAAAGGCAACCACAGGGAAAAAAAAAACATAATAAGCTGTAGCTTTGAAAAGTACTTTACATAATACTTGTAAAGCTCACTACCAGGAACATGCCATTGACGGATCTCACAATAGCCACAAAAATGAACAGTACCTTTTAATGCCTTCACCATCTAGACATGTTTCACAAGGGTATATATGTGGTGGGGTTTTTTAGTCACAAAACTTTCCCTTATTCACTCTGCCTGCATAACACAGCTGGAATTTGAAATTTCTTACAGCTGTTGGTCTCTCCCCACATGAGCAGTTAACACCTCCCTCCCCTCATCATCGGGACCCTTGCTCTGTAAGAGAACGATGGCTGATGGGGACATCTTAGAAAAACTGATCATGGGTTAAGTGGAGGAAGGAAATGAAGAGACTAAGGGAGTGTTTCATGGGAATGCCAGCTGGAAATGTCATTCCTTCAGGTGATATTGTATCACCTGACAGTTACTCTAGGTCTATCATGGGGACAGTTCTGCTACGTAACCAGACTCCTGCACCCTCCATAATCCTTGATGGATAGGCAAACAGTGTCTAACCTTCTTGAAAGAAACTTTATGGGTGATATCAGCCCTGCGGTGTAAAGTGTTAGCATCAGAGTGCAATGTGTAACCAAATGCTTGATACTAGTGAGCTCGCTGGAAATAAATGGATGCCAATTTCATCTTACCAGCTCTTGAGATTCATGGCTGCAGGGTGTCTGTCACAATCAAAGCTAAATTTGAACAGTGATTGATCAGATTTACGACAAGGTTTGGATGGTTCAGGCATTATGTTTTAGCAGGAATACTTATCAGACTGGACAGAAATTAAAAAGCTCCTCTATGTTTTAACACTTGGCTGGAGAAATAGCAAAAATAAATCACTTTTAAAGATGATATTTCTAGTCTGATTAACATCTTCCTGATCAGCAAGTCCTAAAAGACTCTGACCATGATAATGCATGTTCCTATTTTACACAAACATACACACACAGTGCATCCAGGAGACAGAGTTAAGGTTGCCATGGGAACTCTACCTCCAGATTTTTTGGGTTTGTATAATTAAAATAACACAAGTACAATGTTGTAATAATTTATTTATACCTTGTAATTAATTATGTTCACATTTTCTTTGGGTGGGAACTTCGTTTATCTGATGGGTGCAGCCCAATGAGATAACTTTATTCAGCATTTCCAAAAGTTGGTTTTCTAAGCAGGGGATATTTTAAACTTGAGTCACTGCGCAGAAATGTGTAGCACAGTGCAGTACAGAAAGAGCTGCATCAGTGTTAAACCAGGTAACCTCCATGGCAGCAATGAACTTAGCACAAGCTTTGCCATTGCACTGCAGGCTGTGCCAGCCCTGGCATAGGCTGATGCTGAGGTATGGAAAGAAGCAGAACACTTCTGGGACCTGATTCCTCCCCTCCAACAGTAGCCATTATCCCACACGAATTTAATCCACAATGGGGAGCACCAGCAGTCCCCAGCCTTGCTCACCAGGGTTGCCCTAAACTCACTGTTTCTTGGTTCATCTCTTTTCTTCTCCTATGCTCTTTCAGGTCAAGTCCCAGCTTATCCTGGATGTTCAGAAAATTTGAGTTGGCTCTGAGCATAGGAATACACTCAGACTCCTCGCTCTAAACTTAGGCTCTGGGTTTTCAGAAGAGCTGACCTACAAACCTCATTGATGTTAATGACTGAAAGTGTGCAGCAAACAGCCTTCCTCAACAAGCCATCCAGATGAGGGCTTTTTTCTGATATCTTCATGCAACTTACAGAAGTTGCATGAAGATATCAGAAAAGAAGACTGGTCCTTGGAGCCCTTTGTCTTTTCAGTAAAAGGACACTCAGCCTTTTGTGCTATCAACCTTTGGAGCAAGACGTGCTATTTAAGTAAGCAGCGGCCTTTCCTCCCCATTTGAACATATTGCTTCCTCGAGAGACCTGGACCTTGCCATAGGCTGTTTGCTAAGCAGAGGATACTCACAGTGAGCATGGAGAGATCATTACTGATCTAACTGCAGTCATGGGCCACTGCTGACCCCAAGAACATGAGTTTCAAAGCCTGCTTTTGATATACATGTACAGATACTGTTGTCAGTGCTGCAGGCATGGAAAATGAGCTTTCTGAAGAGCCAGCTGGTTTAATCAAGGGGAAAAGAATGAAAAACACTCAAGTTTTTGGCGTTGTAATGAAATAAGACCTTACATATATATGTCCGTATTGAGGAAGGAGTTTAGTTAAAATATTCAGTATAAGTCTCCTCCCTAAAGGAATAGCACTTAATACATGTTAAAATATAATTGTATAATTGGAACTCAAGTGTTTGGGTTATGTAAAAGGTGCTGTAGGCGTATCAGCTTAGACAGAGGTAATTAGATCTTGTATATTAACGTTTTTCCCTTAAAGGGATAATCGGCAATACTTTTAGTAGTGGAGATGCTCAAGCCTAGAAGCTTGGTGGGAAAAAGGTGCTGTTTGGAACTCCTCCTTTAGCCCTGTGCTTGCTTTGCTCCTACCTCTGTCACTGACTACACTGAAAGAATATTTCTGCAGTAGATTACTTGCTTAATACAATCTCCTCTGGGTGCCCACGCAATGGCATTACTGCCACTGCTTTTGGTGAAATCAGCACAAAACTGGATCACCTGCAAGCATCAATCATGGTGCTGAAAATCAGACTAGGTAGTGGCATTAAATAATGCAATACCTGGCCTGTATATTTAGGGTCATGCACTGAAGCCATGGAAGAAGCCTGTGCCAGGGCCAGGAACAGAAGAAATCAGAGCTCTATTGTCTCCTTGAGGCAAGGGTTAACATTTTATATAGATAAGAGTAAACAGCCACACACCATTGCTTAGCTCAGTCAGCCTGAAGGACACAATAACAACAAATATGGTTTTACTCACAGTAGGCTGAATGACAATCAATGGCACTACAGCTTTGGAGCATCCAATTGAAGCCCTTGAAAAATCAAGTGGGTGCACAGGAAGATAGGCTACTATTCCATCATAGGATGAAGACAGGAGAATATTATGGATTTCTTGGATTTTCAAATACACTGTAAAGTTTTCTAGAGAAAATGAGCTTTTTATTTTGAAAACAGAACACTGTATCTTTAGAAAGTGGAACAGCAGAGCACAAATAAAAACTGGTTTTGGTTTTTAGGACTTTTCTTTTCAAGATAAAAGAAGAAATGTACAGTTCCTCAAGCCAGAAAAACAAAACACAGCCAAACAAACCACCCACATAAAAGGACTACTCCAGGTATTTTCTAATTTCATTGCTGCTATCCATGCTTGTCTTTCATATACAAGAAAAACATTCCAGGAAAGAAATTCCAAGAAACAAATTCCAGGAAGAAAACCCAGACTTTAAGCTTCTCATTGAGAAGTTTGCACCAAACTTTGGAGTCCAACAAAAATCTCAACTGAAATCAAGAGAAGGTTAATCCAAACTAGAACTATTTCCCCCATTTCATATTTCTCCCTTCATGCCTGCTGAATGCCTCCCTATGTCTGCTCTTTACTACTCACATGAGGCTTTCTAAAGAGTTTAAGAACAGTACAGATATCTTTTTTCTAGGTAAGTCAAAGCCTCTCTTGGTACCTGAAGGAGAAAACCCTACTTTTTGTCTTTGTTCATAAAGTCTCAAAAAACCAGGGCTTGTGAAATGAAATAGCTGGGTAGCCTAAACAAATATCTCTCTTCAATGCTTATCTGCATTGATATAAGAGGCAAGAAGAAGGAAAGAATTGTCACCAAGACCCATAGGACAAGCTCCCTTGTCTTCCTTTTTTTTTGACCCATACCACGTATATGACAGAGATGGGCAGCCCATTTCCAGAGGCATTCCCAGCACCAATACCAAGCAGCTCAATATAATTTTTCCCTAAGGCTAGTGACTAGAAGTTCTCAATACACCTAACAAAGGATTTTCTTAAATGCAGATATTTAGAACAAAATTATATATAGCAACAGTTACAGAGCTCCTTAAAATAATTCAGACCCTTTTTCACTCACCAGTTTTCCAAAATGCATCTGTTCTAAAATGTGTTTTCCATTGTGGGATTGCACCTGAACCTCATCTTTGTAGACAGCAGCCACGCACGACAGTGCACTTCAGAGCAGGGAAAAGCAGCAAGTCCATGTGTCTCTAAGCAGTCTGCACCCTCCTTTTAGGGGTCAAGTGGTAGCTCAGAGCAAGCTGCTAAATGGTTGTTTGTATCATCTCTGCAGGCAAGCAGAGTAGGGTATCTACAGCCAAAGAAGAGATGAAAACAGCTGTAGTTGACAGCAAACACTGCCAGAAGGTCACCACCACCTGGAGAGTGGTTGTTTCCAACCCAAAAGCTGTCGAGCTCAGGCGTCTCTGCTCATATTTAGAGCGTTTAATTATAACTTCCATTTTTAGCATTAGTGAAAACACACTGAAAAAAATAAAGTGCTTTGCTCTTCTTTTGGGATCTCACCTGTTAAACCATAAATATGAACCTATAAGGTCTTTCTCTTTTGGGAATGACACTGCAACTTTAAGCATTGTTATATAATCATGTGCTGGACATAGAATTATTCTACTTACACACCATAGGTTCAAGTACACTATTATAAAGGCGAGAAATTCACTTCATTTTCAAAACTTCACACAGAGAAAATGTAATTTGAAGAGTTACAAGTTCAAGAAATGTTCAGCTCTTTCCAGCTTTCAGCACCTTCTCTTTTGTCCTGCTACAGCTTCATTATTTTCTTATTCTTTGTAGTACACGGCAGTCCTACTGAACAAAAAGAAACCCTTCCACATCAGTCACAACAGGAAAACGAATTTTGCTTTGCAGCTGGTGAATGAAGATTATCAGAACTTTTATTCACATGCAGAAGATAACAATATAATAGCTAAGGAACGCTGTGTTTACTCTAGTTTATCAGTTTTGCAAGCCTTGACTTGTTCTCAAAAAAAAAAAGCTACCTAATGCATGACTGCATTAGTCCTCTTTGGTAAGTTTTGTGCCCTAAATTCAACTAAAATCCAACAGATACCAGGGGACTACATGTAGTGTTATACTCAATAGTCATTTGATGCTTTGTGGAGCTATTTAATGATAGGAAAAGCAAGAGAAGACAGTTTTCCAGGGCCTTGTGCCCCTTAAAAAGGCAGAAATATGTTCAGACCAAATAATCAAATTTCTTTAGATACCAAGTCTGACTGAGGTCTGAGAAAAGCATCTCAGTAAAAAGCCCTAAACCTAATTTCTGCAGCTAGACTCCGCCAAGGAATGGAGTCTTATTAAGTGCTGTGCCTTGGTCTTTAAGTCAGACATTTACAAGGTTTAGCCAAATCTGGAATTACTAACATGGAGGTATTTCACTACAATACAATATCAGTCCTGGTTTGGGTCTCTGCAGCAGCTTCTCACTGTCTAACTAGAGGAATAAATTATGCAGGAAAATCAAAGCAGAATCTGCTCCCTTTCCTTTTCTTGTCTTATTTTAATTTTAGTTGCAATTAATTCAAGGAGTTAAAGCCTTCTTAATAAAGAAATGCTTAAAATACATTAGCTAGATTTAACTTATTGGAGTTTTGACAACAAGTCATGTTATTATTTACTGCAGCATTCAAAGACCTGTTTGACTTCTCGCTCTTGCATAAGAACTTTCAGGGATGTGACAACATGCATTTTCTATAAAAGGCAAATAGACCTCTGCATCACAAACATTTTTGACACTTTCAAAGGCAGTTTACAGCCTTAAACAGACATTCCGCTTCTCCCACCCACCCACCATCACATCCAAGGCCTACAGTCACCAAAGTTTCAGAATTAAGAGTGGGAGTATTACTAATCTACCAGGTAAGTGCAGAGTTTGGTGCCCTGTTTGTGTGTATGTCCATATATGTGACAGGGTACGGACACATATCCCTATTCCTGTCGCCGTTCTCTCTAGAAGTGCCCTCCTAACCTCCCTAGCCTAGCCAACCACATCGACTGACCTGGGGTCTAACAGTGAATTTTAAGTAAGAGCCAGGAACAGCAGAGAAGGCACGTATGCATACTGGGGAAGTAAAGCAAAGCAAAGGAGGAGCTAAGGCATAGGCTGAATAAAGGAAGCACTGGAGAAACAGAAATTCTGCATGGGTAGATCCTTAGGAGGTACTTAATTCCGGTCAAAAGCCAAGGGGGCTGATACCTAATCAAGGATCATGACCTTACAGTCTCATAAACCCTTCCTGAACTTATTTAGAAACGGAGGCATAAAAGGTGATGCCCCACCCCTGTGACAGAAGCCCCTACCATCCTGGCCCCTGGCAACTCTGCCAGCTTTAATCACAAGAGGCCAAATCAACTTCCTACTCATGTTCTGTTGGATCAATGGAAGAACAGGGAGTAACATTCAGAACTTTCAACTTCCTTTCCCCGGTTTTAAACTCTGGATTGTGCTTCCCATATTTCCTTCTGTTTCAGCTGCAGTGATATTCCACCTAGCATTACTTAAAACCCCAAACCATTTCTTCTGCAAAGTGAAGTGTACAGCTGCATGCTAAATCACCTCTCATTTCCCCAGCTTTCAGTGAAATTTGGATGAGGTCATTTATAGAGGTTCTTTCCAATCAACATTTCTAAGATTCTGTGATTACTTTCCGTATGTTCTTGTAATGTGAGCTGACCCCTTCCTATCTGGGTTCCTTTCTTTTATGAATAACTGAAGACAGTAGAAGGAAACTCATCAGATTACAGGACAACTAATTCTCATCTAATAACAGAAACTTTATTAACTCATGGAGCCCTGTACTGTCCCTCCTGGTGAATAAAAACAGTCAAGAAACAGCTGGTGTTTGCACGCAGAATGTGGATTAGTTTGAGAGCATCTCCATTTCTCTGGCTCGGCACACTGAAAGTGTTTATTCCAATTATACAGGAAAGTAGTAGTTGCTAATGCTCTGGGGAAATGTGGTGCAATCCAGCATCAGTAAGAGATTTATACATCAGATGGGCAATCGTAGACAGCAAATTAAATCTATGTTTTAGGAAGCTGCCTCCAACACAAGGAGCAATAGCCTGAGGTTCAAGTCCCAGATTTATGAGGAAGATGCTATTCCCCCATCCCTACAGCTGTACCTGACCTGAGGAAGCAAGCCTGAAGGCCCTGCAACAAAAACAATTTCAATATAAAACCTCCCTGTTCATAACCAGATCTTGCAATCCCCTCAAAGTTTATCTCACATAGTCTCTATTCCCTCTCTGTCTCTCTGCTCACTTCCAACACCTTTACAGGGCTGTAATCTTCAAGACACTGGAAAGACATGCCCTTAATGCTGGAAAATTAAAGACCTGCATGTCTGGAACTCACGTGGGGTTGATGCATATAGTAAAGAGTGCAAAGCACCAGGGCTTTAAGGAGAAGGTGCAACAGTCTCCTCTGTAATACGTACATACACACAAAATTAGACCCGCAAGTGCATTTTCTAGGTCAGCTTCTTCTCCCTCCTCTGCTCTCACCTCCTCCCTTGAGTTTTCTTAATTGTTCTGGGAAGGAATACATGTTTCAAAATGTATCACCAAATTTTATCTTACATATTGTCCTGGTTATTTTATATCCCAAACTACTGAGTATGGAACGTTAGTCCTCAGTTAACTTTGTCAGTGCAAAAATGGCCTATGCTTTCTTATGCTGTCAAGTGTTTAGTTCCTACACAGCTAATTTACTATCTTTCTTAAGCTAAGGACCAGGAATCTGAGCACAAAGACTGACACAAACAAGGGAAAGAAACGAGTAGGAAAAGTATATTTTATAGGCACAGTGCAAAACACTGCTACAAGAACACTGACAAGACTTCCTTCACAGCTCTGCTGATTTTTTGTGTCCTGAATTAAATGGGACTGTAAAGCGCCTCGTCTAATTCATTGTAGTCTGCAGAACCTAGGATATAATGTGCAGTTTGAGAGCCATATGGCCCTCTGAACTGGGCTAAATGTCCCTCCTAGCGATCAGCCTGACCACAGTTCCTGAACTCACAAGATTTGCATGATGCAGTTACTGATTTGCCTCCTTGCAACAGGTGTGTGTTCATCTGCTTGTCAGCTTCCTTCCTCATGTATCATAATCCTATAAATATTTTTAAATAATCTTTGCAAAACAAAAACTCAACCAGAATTCTGGAAATTACTTCTTCTCCCCAGCAATTTTATACAATAAATTAGACAATAGTAGCACTGCTTGGATGGGTGGAGATAAGAGCCTGTCAGCTATTTCTTTTTAAACCCACTTTTGCAAGGACTTGCGATTCATCTACAGCAATTTGCTATGGGGGAAAAAAAAGAGGGGGATGTGAAACCTCAGACCTGGAGGAATTATCTTAAAAAAAGGATGAATAATAGTATTTCAAGGTATACCTGAAATCAACAGTGTGGAAAGAGGAACACACACACAAAAAAGGAAGAAATACTTTGATTTTCACTAACATCATTCCATTTGCACTTACATCCTCCCCTGTCTTTGCTTAACTATGGCTTTATGTTGGTCCTTAAACCAATTGTACTTAACGCTGTTCATTTCATTTCAGTGCTGTTTACATACAATAACTATTAATTCTCAATCTTCCTCTGAGGCAGGTATTACCAACTTAATTTTCTAGAAAGAGATGCAAGGCACAATTTTCCTCAGGCCACAACAGGAATTCTGTGTGAGAGCCAGGAATAGAAATAAGGAGTTCCCATTCCCTGTCCTAAATCAAGGTCACAGAACCCTCTCTGGCACAGGCTATTTTCTCAATGTTTTAAGGAGGTGAGTATCCTGTTATGGAACTGTGTTTTATACAGTCTGGGATTTCCCTGGGATGTGTACAAATTTCGAGTCTTCTTACTGCCAGCTGATGATGCCTCTCATAAATAGTGTACGGGCCAGGACTAACACAGTTTAACACACTGTTCGCAGGACATTGTTATAAGCCTTAAAAGGTGGTAAGCAAGCATGCATTTACTAATTTAAATGCCTTTTTTAGCTATGAAACCTTTTAATTCACTGAATTTAAACTCCTCTCTTACTTGAAGCACCTGTGGCTGGTAAAGGTGAAGTGGATGTAGCTAAAATAGGAAGTATTTGAGGGTGGAGCATATCTCTGTGCTGGACACAGGGTCTCTTTTCTTTCACGAAGTTCAGTGCAAGTTTCTCACAGTTTTGGGCTTGGACCTCTAACCCAGCATACCTGGCTATATTTCAGGTGGACTGTCACATGTGTAGTGGTCACAGGTCCAGATGAACCAAGTCTGACAGAGCTGTTATGGTTAGATTAAATCTGACCTATTGGTTAGATCTTTCAAGATCCGAGTTGTGGAATCATGAGTGAGACTTTATGCTACAACAACTATGCTAAACCTGTCTGTTTCTCAGCACGACCCTTGGTTCTCGGGCCAAGTGGTTGAGAGAGGCCCACATCCATGTTGCCACTAAAGTAGCATTTTTAATAAATGAATCCAAGATGTGTTTCACACTCTCAAATATCACCAAAAGGCAAAGGGTAGGGGTAGGAGGTGTTTGAAGATAGAGGCAAGAGGTTTGGCTGTAGGCTGGAAGTAATCTTCCCTGATGCAGTCTCATCTATACTCCCTTTTGGAAGAAGTGCCTGGAGTGAACAATCCTTCAAGCCATGTCTACAAATTGTCTTGAAAGACCTTGGGATCACCCCAAAATTCAGCCAAGGAAAAATCTAAAAATTTTTCAGTATAGAATGTCAGGAGCTGAGTATTTGAGTACAATCATTAGTCCTCCTTTACTTAGAAATACAGGTATACTCTAAATATTTGCAGCTGGTCCAAGGCCTGCAGTTACAGGTCTGTTTCCACAGGGGATGAGCTCACATTTTGCAAATAAATGATGTGTCTACATTACTTCTGAGGCAAGTGTGTGTTGGCACAGCCTCTTTACCACATTAGACACATCTACAGAGCCTCCAGGTGATTCATTGTGGGGACTTTGGGGCTGACAGCACCTTACAACTTTCTGAACATTCATATTTGGCATATTCCATCTTCATTACACTGAACAGCTGTCAGTATCTCCTAAAGGAAATCTCCCCAAAACGATATGTCAGGATTCTGAGAATCAAGGTTTCTGAAATGCCAGTTTGAGGAAAAATTTAAAACTTTCCTGTTTACTGAGAGTCAAACAGTCTCCCAGAAAACCTGCTTTTCTGGCTTGGTGGGGTTCATTAGAGAAGCTAATGGGTGCAATTCCTCACTGAAGTTGGGTGAAGATTTTTACTTTCCAGTGATACTCTCAGTACACTCAAGAGCTGAGTGACTCAAAAGAATAGCACAAACTGCCTTGATACTTCATCAGATCATTCTGTGCCATGTCTCCTGGGATTATAGATCATTAGCTTCTACAGGGAGTCAGAGGAATTCCCATCAGTAATCTTCCTTCTCATTCAGGTTTCCATTACATTCAGCACAACCCCCAGCTAGGCTCTCTTGAAAAATCCTGTCCTTCATGTTTATTAATACTACAGCAAATTCTTAAAGCTGAAGGAAGTACAATCAGAAAAGTGAAAGCAATAAATATATATATTTTAATAATGAGAATATTTCTGATAGCTACACTGGAAACATAAAAGCTACTTTTCAAAGATCAGGAGAACTGTTCAGTGACAGTTTTCAGTTCTATTGCTATTATCACTTAAATATATTTATATAACACTTCTTTATCACCATTCTCTTCTATGACATCTCTTACAGCTAAGATGAATGTCTATATATATCCCTCTCTCAGTCAATAATTAGTTTGCAAAATCAAGCAGCTCATGCAGCTGAGTATCAAGTCATTTCTATTTGAAAGTACCTCATTTTATGTAATTATTACGTATAATTTAGAGCAAAAATATATTAAAAAAATTAAGTGTCGGAGAAAACTGAACTTCTCCTTCAAAATGTTCAGTAACCCTTAGCTATATCCCTCCTTCCCTACTTTTTCCATAGGTAAACTTTATTGCAGTACTTATGAACCACAACAATCAGCTCTTCTTTATTGCTAGCTTAAAAAAGAAACCCATTTCCCACTACGGCTGTATGTTCAAAGGTACAGTACAGAGGGCATTCAGAGTGTCCTTTAGCTCCAGGTGAATTTTAAGTAATTTGGAGTGGTGAAAATCAGACTCCCTTGCTGCACTACCAGAGGATGTTCTTGTGACAACAGAAGCATGACAGCAAGATGGGGATGGAACTAGGTGATAAGTTAAGGTCCCCTCCAACAGAAACCATCCTTTGATTCTATGATAGCAAGCCCTGTGAGCCATCCAGTCCAGTGCCCAGCTGCTGACAGCAGCTAGAAGATACTCTGGCAAAATGTGGGAAAAAAGCCACTGATTCAAAATTATATAGGGATTGAGGATCTCACCTTCAACCGAACTTCCTTTCAGTGCATAGAACTTTTAAAAAACAAAACAAGACACCTTAATTTTAAAAAGCCACTTTTAGTATTGTTTTCTTAATTTAAACTGTCTCAGGGAATATCCCACCAGCCACCCATCTCAGTCACAGTGTACAGGGAGCTTGTGGGCAGGACAGTGGCAGAAAGTGAGACATGGTACTCTCATACAAACACAAGTATTTTTAACATCTGATCTTGATGTTTTTCCAAAAATACCTCAGCATTTCCCTCCCAGATGTTGGCCAGTGCCAGTGGGTGAAAGCTGGCAAGTGAACTTGCTCCAAATAAGAGAAAATGGTAACACCTGTTCGCACTCCCTAACCAGTGATTGAGTAACTCCTGTGTGATTGAGGGCCTGGGCCCAAAATTCCTCAAGATTCATGACACAACTTTTTTTCTTCCATTTACAGTCTAGACAGACCTCACCAGCTTCCTTTTCTGCTTGCCTCCTCAGAACCCTTGCTCAGGCCACTGCCTTCTCATCCTACCCCTAAGCTGATGTCTCTGCAACAACCTTCCTCATGTCTTTATCCCACCTGAACCTTCCTGCTGCTTCCTCCTACCTCTCCTTAGGCTTCTGCCATCCTGTGTCCCCTGTAATATTGATATCTGCAGCACCCACGCTGAGTTCAAGGTAACAAACCTAGGATCATTTATGAAGTCACAGTATACTCTTCTCTGATACCAGAGTTCCTCTCAATGCTCCTCAGTGGTGGGGAACAAGAAGTTCTGAAGAGTAGGATCCACTTTATACACTTTTTAATACTGGGAGGAGTTCCTGACAGGGTCCCAAGGCCTCATAGCCTGCTGCTTGGGCCTCAGAAGATCGCAGGCTGGTGGCCTTTTAGTACAATATGTAGTTCTTTTCCCACACTCATTGATGATGGGTGGGAGTGTTGAAGTGCAGGGGGTTAGTGAATGCCTGACAGAAATAAATAGCTACGGGCAGGTAAATTTGCTTGGGCTTACACCCCATGTCCAGCTTGCACAAATGCAATGCTGGAGAAGAAAACTCTCCCTGCCTTGAGCGTTGTGCACTAATGCACAAATCCTCTGTGACTCAAATGATCATACTCAGAGCCTCTTGCCGGTGGCAATCCTGCGTCTCTTCTGCAGCTCCTTCTATTGCTGAGCATTTTTATTTAAACACCACAGTAGCCTAACAAGAATAATATGTGGAAGTAGGTTTCTCAGTGCCACTGTCAATGTTATGCATAGCAAGTGGCAGCAATGTTCCAGCTGACTTACTCTGCTGATCTGCTGTCCATGAATAGGCAGCAAACTCTTTCAGAGCGTTCTGGAACCCTATACAATATACCAGTCTCTAGAGATGGATCACAGAAGTCAGCATGACCATGAATATGTTGTATTTTTGCATCTGGCGCCCAAAAAATAGGAAATTAAATATGTCAGTGGAGTCAGAGGTTAGGTACACATCAGCAAGCAGCAGGAATGGATCCACAGAATGAATAGCTGATAAGAAGGGCTCAATCACAGCATCACACCTATCTCTTGTGTTTTACCATAAATAGTGTTGATCTGTTTTTATAACCTGAATACATGTAAGATTTTGCAGAATACTTGGTGTGTTTCTGGAATGAATCTTTCTGCTTAGTTTAATCAAAAAGGCATCCTGTTTCCACACCCCAAGCCTACTCTGTAATGCAAAGTAAATTAGGACACATGGGCAGGGCAGGGACATTGTCAAAAAAATAATTTGGAATTTGAGTGTTCTATCTAGTTGCGTCCATTGCACTTGAGTTCATGTGGGTACATCAAGAAAGTAAAGCATGCAAGGCCTTGATCAGGTCTGCTGTGTATCATACCTAGTTGGAGAAGTGCTTTCCTGTCATCTCAAGCTGCTGCTCCTTACAATATCCAGGTCTGGACTATGACAATACAGGGAATATTCTCAATTAAGAACTAAATGAAATCCCAGAGTTTGTCCAAGAGACTAAGAACACCAGTTCAGAAAATTACTAGTTTTCTAACAGTTTGATAATGATAAAAATAATAAATAGAAATGTCAAGATATTCAGTAATACCACTTACTGTTTGTTATAATAATAAAATCTTCTGCATTCCAATAGTTTTTCAAAACATAGAAGTTTTGGCAGTTTGAAGAAACAGGTGGGTTTACTTGCATGCTCACCTTGGATAGTGGAATATGTCACTATTGGACTGTTTCAGCTAAAACTGAGAAATAGTAGGAAAAAACCTACCAAAACCAGCTATTTTGCTGGAGGATGGGTTGTGTTAGGAGGAAAGAAAGGAGACGGGGAAGAGAGGTAAGTATATCTTATCCCTTTAAAAAGAAATTAAATTATGCTAGGACAGATATAAAAATAAACCTAAATCAAAAGAAAAGTAGGATTAATCAAAATAGCTGGTCAAGGTCAACAAACAGAGAAGTCAGTGGAATCTCCTCAATATCTATTTTCAATATATAGAAGTAAAAGAGGAAAGGCAGAATAACACTGCCATCTGAGAGCCAGAATTGCAGCTGAAATATAATTTAAGAAACATGTCAGTCAACCTGAAATCCCTTCCCAGCACTCTTAATAAGAGCAAAATGAACAGGATATTAACACCCAGGAGATAACTCTTCTGCAATACTGAACAAACAATTCAGCAAAGTGAGTAAGCACATACTGACATTTCAGCATGCATTTAAGTTTCAGCATCTTCAGGGAGAATCTGATATGTGCCTGTGCACTCCTCTCGATGGAGATCCATGAATGTGGGTCTGTCTTACACACAAGCCTTCCTTCAGTCTGTGAACATGAATCTGTCCGGTAGCTCTGGAGCTTCTCATGGACTCAGGGAATAGGCATTCACATGCTAACCCTGCTAAGACAGTTCTGCAAAGCACCTCCTGGCACCTGAGGGCCGTATTTTACAACCTGCTTATCCTCCTTCTGCTTCAGCTCTGTACTGCTGTGATGAGAACATGGGCACTTCCCTACTAGAAATTGAAAAAGTGTTCAAATATGTTAAACTGCAATCATGGCAATTCAGGTAACACTGACCTGTCTTTCAAATCAAACTGCTCTGAATTCTTTGCAGTTTCAAGGTCAAGGATCACAAGCCTGAACATCATTGAAAGGAAAGGTCCAGGACAAGAACAACTATCAAAATCCAGAAAATCAAGCTGACAAGCCAAGCTTCCCACAGGCACATTGCGGGCTCCTCCACTGACCTTCTTTGCAACAAGGTGTGGTTAAGATGTGCCCCCTCTTCCTGCCCCACCAAACTAACTCCCTGGCACCACCTGCTAGGATTGAGAAGACTGTAAAACTATTGCTTGGGGAACAAATAAAAATGGGTGTGATGGTTCTGAGGCAGTGCATTTCTCTCACTCACTTCTCTGCCACAGGAAAAAGAAGTCTGTATCAAACACAAAATTTAAAACTTAAATCACGAGTGTAAGCAACACTGTAACTTGCCCTGTCCTTTTGAAAAGAGTCAGTTAGTAACATGACCTGGTTATTTTAGCACTTGGAGATATTTGCCTGTACTTTGAACTCCTTTGTTGTCAATTCCACTATCTAGATTTTATATTCTGAGGACCTGTTTCCTCCTCTGTCACCAGAACATAAAGTGTCATTTCAGGCTATTACACTCTTTCCTGAGTTCAAGAGCCACGTGATTCTAGAAGTCATAATATTATGAGCATGCTTAGATTCATGACTTCATGCCATATGACTAAAACATTTCCTAAAAAGAAAAGAGTCTCACTTCTTATTCACCCTTTGCTTGTTGACAATGGATCTGCACCTATAAATCTAGAAATACAACCCTACGTGTCCAAAGCAAAAAGTCATGTATTCATACACAGGCTGCAGAACAAACAGAAATGAGAAAAAGGTATTTGAAGTGAGGTGATATTCTATACATTTACCAGTGTAATTCATGCATGCTTGATGGTGGTATCAAAGGGTACAAATCTGACACGTGTTGAACCAGCCCAAGATAAATAAGTTCACTCGTGCTCCTTCTCATCTCTCTGAAAATGATCACTATCCCACACATCCACCTTTCATTTGACAAGTAGTTCATACACCACCACAAGAAGATAAAACATTGACTGTGACTAATGTAATGAGCCTGAAGCACTAAAGAAAGATGAGGAAAAAAAAGTTTGAAATTTATGACTTTTATCCTCTTGCTTCCTCCTAACAGGATCTGAAAATCTTGAAAGAACTTAAGTGCATCAAAGAATATCCTTTGAAAATCATGCTTACAGGCAGGAATACAAATTGGATACTAGTCCCTAGGCCACTGGCCTACCTTTGTAGAAGGGTGGCTTGCATTTAATTTCCCCTGACTAACAATTCACCTTTATTAATTAGAATTTAACATTTGAAAACAAGAGGACTTAAGGTTTGAAAGTTAAACTAAAAAAAAAAAAACCAAAAAACTTTTTTCTTATGAAAATAATGCAAATTAAAAAAGCTTCTAATCTGACAAACTCTTGATGCTATTTATATCACTAGTGGCATCGTGACACAGCAATTAAATTATAACCCCTTCACTAATAGAACATATTTTTGACTATTTAAAACAGAAGGGAAGAACCAAGAAACTTCAGTTCAAAAAAGTCTTAAGTACCCAGACATGTAGGCAGGCCATAGTTAGAAGAAAAGCAGAAGGCAGACTGATCATTTGTATGTGTTTAACCAAGTTTGAGTTAGTGTATTATATGAAGCAATACACGATCTGTCATTCACTTCTAGCTGATACACGTTTAGGCAGCATTGGGTCATCTATAACCTATTTCATAAAGTCTTTTCATTTTATTTAGGCTACTCTGTCATGCAGGAACTCAGAAAACATCCTGTGTTCCCTAGTTTGTGGACTGTATAACTAAAATTTGATTTTTGTAACTTAGCTATTTTTGAGGATTAGTAAAGTTCAAGTATGAAGTTAATGATTTAAAGTAGTTACTGATATTACTCTTTTTTTATATAACTGCGCATTTCCTACTCTATTTAGACACAGAAACAGCTTTAAGGATCCAGTATTTAAGGAGAGAAGGAAAGGGAATGGGACAAAATACGTGACCCCCCTGTAAAATTCTTATGATTAACCCAGTGAGCCAAGAACCAAACTTTTTACCCAAAGACAATAAGTTTTAAAAACATGCCATCACTTCAGAATTATTTCAGTAAAATAACAAACATCAGTTATACACAAATGTCAAGTCAGGATGCATATGGGGGAAAATATAGTCCAATCCAACACCACTGTTAAAAAAACTGGGATGGGGTTGCATTACACAGCCAGGAAAAAACTTCTCTGGCTAACTGCGCCACCTTATGATTTAAATTTAAATGGAAAATTAAACGATTGTCCAGTCCGTAGAAGAAAACACTTACTTAAAGATATTCCTTTAGACCTAAAAATGGGATCAGGAGCTTACTTTATTGATTCTTACAGAAAAGTGCAGGGTTGTATACTTCAGTATTGCTCTTCTGGTTAGGAACCATGTCAGCAATATAAATGGAAAAAAATACATTCAGTCTTGCTGGATTGTGTTTTTGTAATAACAGTATACACATCCAAATCAATAAAGCCAGGCAAATAGCAGAGTAGTGCCTTAGCAATCTTAGCACTGTTAGCTAAGTATACAATCAACTCTAAAACAAATGCTTCATAATCCGTTATTCTCCGGTGTAAATCTCGACTCATATAACCCTGGGAAATAAGAAAGCTTTACTTCTGATTTTTTTTTCCCTAACGTTTAAATCATGCCGGCTGTAAGCCCTAATTTATAGCCAACGGATCGCAATTTGCACCGAAATCTCTAGTCAGACACAAAATTAAACAGCATAGATATTCAAAGGAGTTACAGCATGCATTTAAATACATTAACCACGTCCTACCTTGCATCCAAACATCAACGATAAAGTGTTGTTGGTGCATGCAACTTTGCAGTGGCAAATCATTGGTGTAAAGCAGTCAGGATTTTTAACAATAGGGCACATTCCTTTAGTGCTGCAGTAGTGGCAGCCTACTGAAGGCTGAAAACAAGTAGCTAACACAGCACATGGAGTGGCAACATATGCTGCTCAACAGCTAGCTTTCCTCTTGCTGGTCTGAAGCAGCCTGCTTGAATCTCTACCTGGGTCCCATTCAGCCATCCCCTTCTTTGTTGGTGAATCAACGATGAAACAATGATCACGGATCTCAGGATTTCCCTTCCTCTGGGAAATTAGTTCTTACATCGGGGAGGAAAAAAAAAAAAAAAGGAAAAAAAATGAGAAAAAAAGAGAGAGAAATGGAAATGAGGGGGACTAGCAGGTGTGGCAGTATTAGCATGTAAAAGGATGTAAACGCCTACTCATAACAATCACATAAGATTGTCATGCTAGCTGAAGTGGGCTGAAATTATTCCATCGGAAGAAAAATACTGCAGCTCCTGATTTGGTAAAAAGCCAGTGAGTTGCTGCAATACATAGTCATAGTGTGGAGAGAAGAGAAAAAAAAAATGACTTATCTAAGAAGCCAGGATCCTCAGCCTTTATCAATATGCATTCCAGTAAGGATTCCCTTCCCAGCGCCTCCCCGTGAAAAAGAATCAAATCAGTCGCAACTCCGGAGAAGCGATGACCTTTGCTTTCCCCAAATAGATGAATCTCAGCAGGAAACAAACTGTACTCAGAGCTGAAAATCACAGATGCTGGGAGTTTGTAATAAGAGAAATACAAGCAACATTTATCCAATCCTGGCTTGCCACATGGGAGCTTTCTCCAGGCACAAATTTACAAATAGACAGGTTGAAGGATTGCAGGAGACACTGAATAAAGATATGAAGTTACACAGAAAATGCAGCAGCATGAAGCTAAAAACTCAAACCTCTTTAAATGCTGCTTTGGAGGCAGTGTAACCATTGACTCTAGCTAGTACTGCTATCCTGCAACCTGCAAACGTCTTGCTGTAAACCAGAAAAGCAATAATTAAAGAAGTTTGGGAGCATAACGCTGGTTTGGATTCTGTTACAGCTGTCGCTGCTCCTTCAGTTAAAGCAACACCGGCTGAAAATGCATAATAAACGACTTGGATGAGCAAATCACTAGCTGTGCTTTTTAAGAGGATTATTTATATCAAAAGTTGGATTAATGTATCCTCCAGGTTTAGGTTTGGTCATGGCAGACACACAAATACAAAATGAAAAGGCTATGATATGGAAAGTAAAGTGATGTCCTTAATGATTTCACAGCTGATAGCAAAGTAAACCAAGCAGTGGTTTCACAGTGCCCTGACCCTGCTTTTCTGTGACTCACTAAGCTCTGCCCATCAAATTAGAAACTCTTTCTAAAGAAATGAGAGCAGCTTGTCTCCCTGGCAATTGCAAGTGAGTTCTTAAGTCACAACTGAAACAGTTTTCTGTAATAAACCCGAAGTAGAAATTTGTTATACAACAGAACAGAGAAAATGGCAAATGGAGGTCTCAGTGTGGAGCCAGATCAAGCAGTACAGAGGATGAATAGAACAGGATTTTTTAAAAAGCTTCTTGTGATTGCAGACCCTAACTTAGGCAACCTCCTCTATTAAGATTTTATGTTTATATAAGTATAGCTATATATGCACGTGTGTGTTGCATGTATGCATATATCTATAGTTTAAGTAGAATTTCTTCAGTATAACTTACCCTTGCTTTGCAAAGTTCAAAACCATAAAAGAACCAATTTCTTAAACAGCTTTGTTCCTACTTTTGCACCATACAATAACTTTCTTTTTACCCAAGTTTTGTGTGCAGATAAATTTCAGCTTGGAATAATGTTTTCTAATTATCGTTTCTCACTCTCTGCTTTTGAACTTAGCGCTCACAGGAGCCCAAGCTCAGTAAAATTACAGTAGCTTCGAGATGGAAGTGGCAGACAGAGCTGTTCCACAGTCAGAGTTACAACCCAGGTCCGTTTGTGAAGATTGCTTTTTTGCAAATAACAAGCTCTTACAAACCAGTGTCCTCGATTCACTCAGCTCCCCCTTTTTCCCCGATCAGCCTGGACGTGAGCTCACGTGCCGTGGGAGTTCACTGCATGGATGCCCATCGGTCAGCTGTTTAATAACCTAAGTTTGTGCGACCCGTGAGCCCAAAGTGACATCGCAGCAGCGCTTCTCTGGAACAGTGACTGAGCCTGTTTAGAAACGCGCTGTGGTGACAAACAGCAGCTGTAACATTGCTGAATCTTTGATCTGTTTATTCCTAGCTTGCCTGTCTTGTTATTAAGCTATATATTATACAGATTTTTCTTTCAAGTACCGTCTCTCGCATAACCAGCACTGGTGTAAATATAGAAAAGCGTAGTTTCCATGACAATACATTCCATAGTTACAGCCAGCAGCCACTATCATTAAAACATGAATCACAGTGCTACCTTAAGGTGTGAGCACGCTACATCACTGGCCTTGGAAGCATTAATTTGGGATGGGGGTGGCATGGCAATATTTTTAGGAGACACTACTATAAAATGCCAGAAAACTGTGCTATTAAACTATTTTGGCCGTTCTAATAGCCACCCATCTTAGAAATTTCAGTGATCAGTAATTCCCAATCTGTACTAATCATTAGCATTTCTAAGAGAAGAATGCATCACATCTGTACTTTTCAATGTTTTAAACACGATGTCCTGATTGAAAACTGGACTCAATCACACAAATGTGACTTCTGATTAATATGCATATGGCCTAATTAAAATCACCTGCATTTATTTCCAAATTCAGGTTTCAAAGAAGGGAAAGACAACCAGCCAGTTAGCCTCTTGGACCATTTCAATCTTACTGCATTCAGATGGCTCATGCTTTCAAAAAGGAGGACATACCTGTTCATTAAAATTCCCATTTCTTCCCTACTATTGCAGATTTTTAACCAGAACAGGTTTCACCTGTGATTTTATTTCAATGTCAAGATGCACCAAACAGCAAGCACCCAAGTATTTTGCAAGGCACAAAATTCATTCCTTCACACATCAGCTAATCATTGCTTTCAAGTGAAAAACAGTTACCTGACACACAGTCATTTGGGAAAATCTCAGAAAAGGAAGATTTATTCCAGTGACGGATTTGAATAATAACTCATGTTGCAACTGGCCAAGACATTTATTTCAATTAAGTGACGATCACATATAGAAAAATGTCATAAGAAAAGATTTGCTCAGAGATCCTTTTTTTTTTTTCCCCCACAACAGCACTCATAAAATACACACATATATTGCCACTTGCCAGGAAAGGCATTTAAATCACAGTCATACTGCAGGAGCAAGGATTTTTGGAAAAATATATGTCCAAATTTTTGCACTATTGGGATACACAGAGGAACATACATTGTGGGTGTTACTGTATGAAGAAGAGTCCACAGATCAGTATTTCGAGCCCTCCAGCCTTCAATGGACTTGAGTGCATTGATACAGCTACTTGCTCACAGCCACTGTCTGATAAGATTTCTCCTGCTCTACCAGTCTCTCTGGAAGCTACCAACCTCTCAGCTCCAGGTTTTCCAAAGATGTCTGTGTGCCTTTCTCAGTGCACCATTTTGTGGAAATGGATGAATTAACTTGGAGCAACTGAGTTGCATTTCAGGAAGTATTATGATCATGTTTGCGTGGTACTTCCTCACCTAACATGTATATATCTCCTCCTATACTGGAGCTATTTCAAATAGCAATGCTTACCTTTGCATCTGACATATCATGTGAAAACAAGAAGATCAATAGACTAAAAACAAAATTAAAGACCTGGAGAATCACAGAGAATTTTTAGGTATTCACCTTTGACTACCTTAGGATGCATAATTTTAGGATTTCTTAATTCTCTGCTGTTTTTGTTGAGAAGATTGCTTAAGTTTTGGTACTATAGTATAGATTTATGCATTTCCCCTTCTCTGTTTTCACTATTCAACGTTCTGTTCCATTGCTATACCATTAAAAATTCCATTAACCCTTACAACATCCATTAGAGACCAGATCAGGATGATCTACAAACCCTCGGCCAAGGTATATGATCATTAACTTTCTTCTAATCTTATGTTAGAATTCAAAACCACCTTCTTTGTTGCTGTTCTCTGAAGTCCCTGAATCCTAATCAAGCCTCTTAAAAACTAAACCTGTCTCTGGCAGTGATTAAAGAGAAGTTGTCTTCTCAAAGAATCAGATAAAAGAAAAAGCAAAAAGGCTTGTTGCACCACAGGCAGCACATACAAAGGGAACCAGAGAACATAAATATAAAACAAACTTGAAAGATCCCCCATCAAAATAGAAATGATTGCACACAACTGTCTCACATGGTCCTTAAGAACAAAACAGTCTCACACCTCTAGTTTAAACCAAAGTTTTTACAGCTGTTCTGTCTTTGGAGAGGCTCTACTTTGGGCATTTCAAGGACCTCAGCCATGTCTACACTTTCTGTGAGCTGGTCATTTTGGGGTATACAATGAGGATGTCAAGACTTTATTTTGCTGATTTTTGTCTGACAGTGAGTATCAGAAACCTAGGCTTAGTTTGCCTGAAAATCTATCTCCCTTTGGATCAGTAATCATAGAATGGTTTGGGTTGGAAGCAACCTTTAAAGGCCATGTAGTACAACTCTCTTGCAGTAAGCAGGGACATTTTCCACTAGATCAGGTTGCTCAAAGCCCTGTCCAACCTAGCTCTGGATGTTTCCAAGGATGGGGCACCTACCACCTCTCTGGGCAACCTGTGCCTGTGTTTCACCACCCTAATTGGGGAAAAAAAAGAAAAAAAATCTTCCTTATATCTAGTCCAAATACAGTCTCTTTTATTTTCAAACCATTACCCCTTGTTCTACCACAACAGGCCCTGGTAAGAATTTCTTTCTCATGGGCCACTTTATAGTACTGAAAAGCAGCAACAAGGTCTCCAGAGAGCCTTCCCTTCTCCAGGCTGAACAATCCAAACTCTCAGCCTCTCCGCATAGGAGAGACATACCAGCCCTCTGATCACTTTCGTAGCCCTCCCCTGCACTCGCTCCAATGGGTCCAAGACTTTCCTTCCCTGGGAACCCCAGAGCTGAAAGCAGCACTCCAGGCTGGGTCTCACCATAGTGGAGTAGCTGGGGAGAATCACCTTCCTCAACCTGCCAGTCACACTTCCCTTGATGCAGCCCAGGACACAGTCCCACCTTCTGGGCTGTGAGCACATATCATGGAAGTCTGCCCAGGAAAGACCCCACAGTCACCAGATACCAGATCAAGAGCTGCTAGTCCGTGACCTTTCCACACCTCATGCAAAACTGTGTTTGAACTGGTTCCAAGGGGTAATATGAGAGTGACTTTCCATGCACACTTTTATAAACAGGGATAAGGCAACTTTTTTGTGTGTCCAAAGGCTCAAGGACCAGATAAGGTCTGGGCTGGTCCTGCCATGAGGAGGAAATGAATAGGGCCACTGGGATGGAGATGGAATTGAGAGCTCCAGGGACAGCTGTGTAGAGACATGTTTGCTACTTCTGTGAGATGTCATTGGGACTGCTGGGACCCACCTATCCCACTGTCATGAGCAGCAGCTGCTCCATCTCACTCAGTGGCTTGTGACAGCTGATTTCATTCTTACAAATCACTGTATGGAGACAGGGATGAGCTGTCAGTTGGCTCCTGCCAGCAGACCCTGCTGATGGAGAGCTGGTTCGCTTCACCTAGAGATGACAGGGACATGGAGATAGAAAGTTCTCCTTAAGCACCTTGCAATCTGAGCATGGAGGCATGCTCTGGAAAAAACCTATGCATCAAGAATTCAGATGTGGTAGGCAGCTTGGAAAACACAGTATGACTCAACCTCCCCACCTGAAAATGGAGGTAATGCCTTCCAATTAAATGCCCATATCTCTAAGTATGCTGTCCTATAACAGTGATTTTTAAGTTAATGGGAATACTCTTACAAAAAAAGTACTCATGTTCATAAGTGTTTACACATTCTAAAGTGCCAAATTCCCAGCATAGCTCTACATTTGTAACTAGTTAAAAACTGCCTGAATTATTTATGAAAATAATTCTGATCTGTTAAATCATTTACAAAGTCACCAACTGCATATAATTTTTTAAAGTAACTTCTCCAGCCAGGTATAAATTTAAAACAAAAATATGAGAGGGGAGAAAAAAATACCCTAATTAAATATCAGCTTGAAAGAAAAAAGCAAGCATATTGCTGTCAGTCCTCAACAGATACAAAACAGCTCCACTTATCTGAAGATTCCTATTTATATCTTGTATTAGCATTTTTAAGGTTTTCTGTGACAAACTGAACAGAAATAAAGGCCTGGTCCTGCTGGCACAGACTGGAAACATGCACACAGAATATTTAGAAAATATACGACTTACTTTAATGTCACTATGTAGACCTACTGATTTCTTCAAGTGTTTCTAGTGTAACACATGCATCTGAAAGAGCTTGAAATGATCAGTTTAGCCACCACATGCTAGAGCTCACCAAGGACTAAGAGCTGCAGTGTTTTCTCAGGCTGCTGGGACAAAAGAGTGGCTAGTCTGCATGGAGTTTTGTGTTGATACCCCGCTGCTAGCACTAAACTGGCCAGCTCTTTTTGTCAATGTGCACTGAATTTTATTGCACCACACACATCTTTGCTGTATGCATTGAGTGGAGGCATCAGCCTGGCCACAGTCCTCTCCCTGTGGTCACCAGCTCTGCACGCACATCCTGTGTTCAAGTGAGGCTCCCTCAGTAAGAAGCAGTAGGAATTGGTAACTATTTTCCACTTGTTTATCTGTAGGCTCCCTCAGTAAGAAGCAGTAGGAATTGGTAACTATTTTCCACTTGTTTATCTGTAGGCTCCCTCAGTAAGAAGCAGTAGGAATTGGTAACTATTTTCCACTTGTTTATCTGTCTCCCACTGAATCCATTTTACTTCCACAGCATCCATTAATGAGAAGTTTTTCTGGCCTTCCAATTCTATCTTTTTTGTTTATTCTTAATCTTGGCACTGATATCTTTATCAGCTTTCTCAAAATGTTGCAGTGGAAGGAACAAGGAACAGTTAACTTCTATTCATCCTCTCCATGTCACCCATGACTTTATAAACCACTTGTGCATTCTCTCTAACTGGTCTCTTTTCCATTATGGAAAGTTGTAGCCTAATAGACCTCAGTCATTCTTATGAAAACAGCTCTTATCTATTTGAAGATGATCATTGATTATTTCAGCTTACTCTATTTAATTCTTTCAAACTTCACCATAGCTCACACACTATAAACCCCTTGCTGTCCTTGGTGTTTTCCTCTAAAATCTTTCCATTCCTCTCAAAGTGTGCATCCAAACAGAGACACTGCCCTGCAGAATAATTCCTCCTATCTCTCACTTACAGTAATTGTCTAAATATAGTCCAAGTTTTTTACATTAGCTTTGCAACAGCCTTTCATTTTTCACCAAGACTGACTCTGGGATTCATTTTTACACAATTCCACCCTTCCCTACTTCCTGGCTAATCAATACACATTTGGTGTTTGTGCAATTGGATATCCCTTACTACATGCAATACTTCATATTTGTACTTCATGTTATTGCTTTTATTTATGTTGAGCTTTACTCATGCCATTCCTCTGACAGTTTCTGGTGTGCTCAGGGTATGGACTTCAATAAAAATTACTTGGAAGCAATTCTTCCTGAGATTTAGACTAGCTGGAGCAAAGAGCGTTACATCACCAAAAAGAGTTTGAAAGGGGAAATCCACTTTCAAGAAATGTGTCTCTGGTTTCTGAGGAGATGCATACACTGCTTAGACCTCACTGCCTTTCGGTCACACAGAATTAGAACGTTGGTGATCATTAATGGCCTATATAGATGGGAAGTCGATAGGGACTATACCCTATACCCTGATAGCTGAAGGCAATCAAGGAATCTAACTTAAGAGTCATGTGTCAAATCCTTTAATGATCTAAATAAAAGCTAGAGGACAAAAGAAAAAAAAAATCACAAAATTAAAAACAAACGAACAACCCAAAAAAATCCCCCACAAGTAAAAGATAATTACCATTACCTGGACCATTTCCTGGAAGTATTTTGTAAGGGCCTGGATTAATTTTCAAGTGTGGTTCCCATAACTGGCTTTTATTGGAAAACCAGTGCCTCTACAACCATCTCTTGTACGGAGACATTCAGACTGCTGCTGGCAGCCTCAGAGAGTAAGCAACCACCAGAACCCAGCCTTTATTTCTTGTGTCATATGATACTACTATTTAGAGAGAAATAATAAGCATAAAGGAAAAGTGCTTGATGAAAGCAGAAGTAAAAATAAAACCGATGATACATCAGAATTCATGATAAGGTCAGGCTTTTTGGCACTTTGGAGAAATGAATTTTTCACATTACTAGCATTTTGAAAGAAATTCTGTTATCCTGATTGGAAAATATCATTCAACTCAGCTATAATTGCAGGAATGAATAAATAAATAATAAGTGGACCAGGCCTAAATCTAAGTCCTCTGTTATATAGTCTTACATTACTTGCCCGTTATTATTGTGTTCAAGATTTGCTCTGGCTAAGGGTGCAGGCATCCTGGCTGGGAGAAGCAGACACATTTCATGTCAGAGTTGAACCCAGGCTGTCACCACTGTGCTGGAAGTAGGAGAACACTTTTGAATTCCTCTGTGAGGCTTTTCTTTTGCTCAGAAATTCTCCCTGACATACAGAAGAGGAAGTTCTTATTACCAGATGTTTGAATTCTGAATATTTTTTTTATTTTCATAATTTTTTTCTATATATAAATTTATCCATCTTCTCAGCTGTCATTAAAAGTGAGCATTTTCTCAGCAGTCAGGAAGATTGTCAGTGATTTTCTTCAGATTCTTGTAACAAGAAATTCTGTTCTCATTTCTGGCAAATGCCACTATCCTCACAGCTTTTAGCATTTAATGGTTTTTCAGCCATGAAATTCTCATTCCATTAAAAAAAAAAATAAAAAAACCCAACTGAAACCCAAGAAAAACTCACAAATAAGAGATGTAATTGTAGTCACATTTAAATTCTACATCAAGTTTTCCACCAAAGTTGTAGCAAAACCATCTGTATGACACCACCTACTTTGGCTCTCTGTTTGCTGGCACTTCTAACCTCACCATGCTAAGGACAGACTACGGATCTTGTCTCTGGACACAGTGGACACACAGGACCCCCTCAGGTATAATTTGGGGAACAGAGACTGCAGATCCCTCTCTCAAATACATCCATCCCACATCTGGGAAACAACCACTGTCAGCAAGATAAAAAAAACATCAATGCCCACGGTCATCTTTTTGGAGGGAGAGGTGCCCTTGACTCCAACCCACACAAAGGTGCCACATGGCTGAAGGAAAATATTTCTGAAAGATTTTTTCTTCTCTCAGCAGTTCCTGTGTGTCTTTCTCTGTAACCTGACCAGTTTTCACAGCAGGAAAAGAAAGGGTTACCCAGTGAAAGCTGGAAGGGTGTTACTTTTGTGTGTGGCACAGACAACAGCTTCTCTCTGTCTCCATGGGATGATGCCCATTGCCATGGCTTTACATACGAGCTGTAAAGCCTTGTGGCTCACAAAAAAACAGATGGAGGAGAAGCAAGTTTAATTCTGGGTTTCCTGGGAATCCTACCACTTCTTTCATTCATGGGAGCTTCTGGACCAGGCACTTTCAGCCACAGAGCTCCCTTGGTGCTCACAGTTCTGGCTTGATCCTCTTTGCTGGGGCATGTCCAGGGAGAAGCCCAGGGCTAGTGACAACAATCCTTCCTGGTCAGCACTGACCACTGGCCCTTTACAACACCTTTCTCTTTTTAGAATACCTTTAAAAGCCAGGGCAGGGACTTTTCACCCTGACAGCACTGCCCAAGCACTCTCTGTCCCTGGGGGTGAGGGGTACAACAGTCTGTCACTGTTGGCCAAAGAGAACAGTTCTGTAAATGGAAGACATTAAGGAAAAGTACACCTCCAACTCTCTGTTGGTTGGGAATTCCTCCTACCTCCAATGCTCTACCACCCTGGGGAAGGGGAAAGGAAAGACCTTCCTAAAATGATGTTATACAGAGGAAATGTGTCCTGCAAAGGGTCCATGGGAATAATAAGGTGAAATAAAGACAGACTTTAAGATAGTTATTGGAGGGCCCAGTTTGCAGTTCTCTACAGATGACAATTTTAATTCCTCAAAGATGAGGAGCTTAGTGGAAAATCAATGCGTTTCTTAGGGAAAGGAGCCAACAGAGCTTAAACTGCTCCCAGGGACTGCAGGCCTACGGGAGCCTGCAGAACCCTCCTGAGCAGTCACCCCAGCTCTGTGGGGTGACTGAAGACCATCTCCTTACCCAGCATGGGCTGAGGGGGCTGCTGCCAGCCACAGCACAGCCCCAGGACCGTGGTGCCACAGGCAGCTCCCATGTCATTCAGAGGTGCCTCCATGGAGGCAATGCTAACACAAAGGAACAGGCACAAGCTCAGCTTTGGTTGTGGAACAGGAGTCTCCCTGTCCTCCTCGTAACTAAATTCACGCCAGTCAGCCAGGAAAGGAGTGAAAGAGAGCCCAGGCCCAGGGCTGTTTGACTCTTGCCTGGCTGAGAGCTGTTGTGAGTCAGCCAGAGAGTCGGACGGAGAAGACCATAATTCTCAGGATGGCAGCATCCTTGGTGCTGCCCCGTCCAGGTGTGGGAATGAGCAGCTTTGGGGCAGTGGTAGCTTACCTGGGGAGAGCTGCCCTCCTGCTTCTGCTCAGTCTGCAGTGCAGCTGACTTGTCTGGAGCAAGCTTCCAGGAAAAACAAAAAAAGCAGGCTGGGCAAAGTCTGCTCACAGGCTGTGCTGCAGCAGGAGCATCCATCTTAGATCCAGTGGAGGAGGAGAGCTTGGACAAGCTCCCTTTTTAAAGCAACAGTGCTCCCACTGAGCATGGCAAGGAAGGAGAGTGCTATGCCCCAGCAGTGGTTGTACTGGCTGTCTGCAGAGCACTTTATAGGCATTAGCTAACTGATCTTTGCAAACACCCTTTCAGCATTTAAACATCACCTTTACAGGCGCAGAAAATAAGCTGAGCTAATGTCACCTGATGCAGAAGTAGCCCATGATTTTAAGGTGCCTGGACCAAAAGTCTTTTGGCCTGATTTTGTTGGTGCATCTACATGTTTGTCTGACTCTGACAGTGCAGAACATCTGTAATTGGCCTGTAAATAAGAGTGAACATCTGTTTTTAAAAGCCAACCTCAGGGGTATTTCAGGTTGGAAATGCTAAAAAAGCAGGCACACCAAATCACTAACCCTTAGGGCAATGGTGGCTTTTATGACTACAGATATCTGAGAAGAAAAGTCTAGAGTCAGTTTTAATCAGATTTTGTCTGTCTGCTTCTTTTTATGCATCTAGACAGGCTGTGGCTTCCCCATGGATTCCTGTGGACCTGTTGGTAGAGAGGGTTTGAAAAGGAAAATAAAACTTCTTGTCCAGGAACACTTAGTCTGCATGACCTGAAGGACAAGATGGGACACCCTGTAGAACAGGATCACCACCCTACAAAAACTGCCATTAGGAAAACAGAACAGTTGTCCTGAGTTTCTCATTCCATGGCCACTGGCCACCCTAAGTCTACAAAACGGAGAAAATGAGGAACACAGGTAGGAAGCAGGGACATGTGGGACATGCCACATGGTTGGGAGCTGGTGTTAACCAAGTGGTACAAGATGTTTGTTGGTTTGCTCTTTATTTTCTTCAGGGTATATTTTGTTTTATGGCAGACCCTTAATAAGCATCACATTTTTACCTCTAAGTGTGCTTGACCGAAGAGCTATAAAAGAGACCTCAGAGGCTGCCCCTCTGCTGGGTTGTTGATGCTGTATCAGTACTCTACCAAGGCCCAGATTTTTAGTTAGATAGATGCATTCTGGTATCTTGTGGGATTTTCCCTTGTAGGCTGAACAAGTTTGAAATTAAAATTAAAAAACAGGGCAAGTAAGAACACCCACTAGGGCCTACTTGTCATTGTAGTACATAAATAGCTTTAAAAATCTCGGGTTTCTGTCATGTAGGGCTCCAAACTGGAGAATTCTCTTCCCTCACAGCTATAAGACAACAGCTGAAGCTCCTGTTGTCCTTCAAACTGTGCTTAGAGGTACATCCATGTATTCAGGCAGCCTGTTTTTTCCTCCAAACCCTCCAGATGTGTGAGAGCTACAAGCTGAGTAGTCCCCAAAGGGACAAGCCTAAAGGAATTCAAAGTCCTTCGTTAGGCACTCTGTCAATGCTGGAAGCATCGCTATTTAATTGATGTACTGTTTTTATTATACGTGCCCTAAGGGAGTGTGCTGACCAAAGTCTCTTGTAAACTGAATAAATAAACAAATACATAAGCAAGCATTGTTGCCTTGACCAGCTCACGGTGTGACAGGAAAGTCCGTGTGGTTTAATGTGGTTTTACAGAACAATCCATCTGTCTGGAATGGCTTGTTTGATCCTCATTAACCCTGGCAGGCTCTTCCAGCTCCTTCCTCCACCTCAGCAAAGACAGAGGATGCCACTCTTACTTTTCGGATTTCTAAGGTCACTTTTTTGATTAAATATGTCACTTTAAAAGCTTCCTATAATGTGAAAACTGCCTATTTCCTTCCTTCATCTGGAAAATGCGTGAAGAACTTTGTCGTTTTCTGTTAAAAGGAATGAAGTAGTATCCTTCTTCTCCCATTCTTTCCCTTTCCCCTTTGCCCCACTTCGCAGCTCTGCAAAGTCATGATCTCACTTTTCCTTCTTACTTGTGTATTGTTTGGACCAAAGTACTTCTCAAATACATATTTTAACAAAACCTTAGAAAATACAGCTGTACCAGTCAGGATAGCAGTGCAAATAAAAAAAACATGGGTACCAGCTGGGGAAATAAGCTGGCTTAACCCAAAGTATAGAAAGCAATATAGACTTGGGAGCCATCACCCAGTAAAGGCTGGCCACCCACAGCCTTGCACTGCTGCTTGAGCAGGTTTTGCTGCCTATGCTCATCACTGGACTGCCTCGGAAAAAGCACTTTCAGTGCCCCAGCTGGCTTGTGCACACCTACAAGAACTGCAGCCACATGCTGACTGCAGTCAGGCCTCCATGCTCATGAATGTTATGCATGTGAGAGATTTTACAGCTGTGAGTCATCATCTTGCCTACATTCATGTGCTCCTTTCCACTCTACAAGGAAAGCACTTTCATTCACGAAAAGAAAAAATATAGGTTTCAAGACATATCATGATGCAATCACACTCTTTTATAGTGTTCAGCTTCTCATTATGAAATATGATTCCCCTGAGGCATGACTATTATACAGTGTGGAAAAGTGAGTTAAAATGGAAAACAGGTTGTGCCAGCCACGCCTCTATAACTGCCCAAATCACTTCCTCCAACTGTAGATTTCCCTCACAGAGCTGCTTAAAATTTTCAGGACAGTTATCCTAGATTGTCTCCACACTGAAGTGCAGTAAGTGTTGTTCGGATCTTTTAGTTTAAAGATACTGAAGAAATGAAGACGGACTGAACTAGAGACTGAAGAGAGTCCACTTGTGTGTTCCAGAGCTCTGTGCTCTTTCCCCCTCAACCATGTTGCAAAATTATTTTGGGGCAGTGTAGGTGCCACAGTCAGGCTTTTATGTGAGCCAAACAAAAAGAAAACAACTTAGCCTAGTTCTCCCAAAAATGTGAGGCCTCTGTTGTCCTTGGGATAGATATTGGCCATATCAAATTGAGATATAATCAAAATCAGGAAAAATATCAGAGAAGGGACACTTCTCAGGGGGCATTTGCAGAATCCTTGAATTTGGATATACTCCTAAAATTGGTTCAGAATAGGAAAATCAGGTGGGATGCCTACTTCTCTCCCACGAGAAACTGGAAATGTTTGACCTTAACATATGATTAGCTGTTAAATTACTTTCAAGGAGACTTTCCTAGGATAATCTACTTAGCCTTTAGCACCCATTTATTGCTTCATAGTGGAGATTAGGGTTGATTCTCAATAACAGCATTACTTAGAGCATCAACTACATCTTTTTTCAGTTAAGTAAATTATTCCTTTATGGGAATAATGAGAAAATTTTATGTCCTCTACTAAAGGTATTGTTATGGAATAGGCGACCATGAAAGTCATTTAAGGAATGATTGTGAATGAAACATTCTATGATTGAGAAAAAAAAATCACCAAAAGAACTGATGAGCTTGTGTCACCCAGAAGGTTCTTAAGATATTTCTGAATTATAGATAGGATGGCTGCCACTTTTTTCTACCAGGTATTGGCCTAGACACTGGTTCTAGGTAGAAATTAAAGAGTCCAGATAAATTCTTAAGTAATTAAATCAAGGTGAGACTCAGTGTTTGAACAATGAAAAAATATTGTGGTTAAGTTTATGATTTCTAGACATGCTCTAGACCCTTACCAAAAATTTGTGTCCGACTGCATCCAACTCAGGCCAAGAAATTCAGCACACCTCATACTGAAAACTGTTCTGGGCTCTTCCCCTGCAACTCACACAGGCCACATCCACAGTTCACAGCACTTGATCTTGGGTTTTCATGACACTAGAAATCCATGTTTCATCTGTGTGTGTCTGAGGATACTAAACATCCTGGGATTGTGCTGGACGACTGCGTAGTTTCCAGAATGTGCACTTCCTTCTCTAGCAGTTCTTGTGTCATGGATATGCCCCAGAATGTTTGTTTCAAAAGCCAGTCCAAGACTGAATTTACATTATGCAACATGTACAGCAAGAGGATAAGGCCCTTTGAATGAGCTGGGGAGCTCAAGAGACTGACATGGAAGCATGGAGAGACAGACACTGGGTTTTCACCAAAATGGATCCTCATATGTAAGAAGGAATTGTAATCAGCTCCTAGGGAGCCAGCTGAGAAGTGGCACCCAGAATCTCCGGGTTTCGAGAATGGTGTTTATCACTAATCCTTTGCTCAGAAGGACATAGCGTGAAGGGTAATGGTTTTAAACCGAAGGAGCCACAGTTTAGATTAGATGTAAAAAAGAAGATTTTTACAAAGAGAGCAGTAAAACTGGCACAGGTTGTTGGGAGAGACAGTAGATGCCTCATCCCTGGAAACATTCAAGGTCAAGTAGTACAGAGCTCTGAAAAAACAGTTCTAGTTGGAGGTGCCCCTGAACATCGCAGGGGGGTTGGACTAGATGGCATTTAAAGGTTCCTTCCAACCCATCCTATTCTACAATTCTGTGATTCTCTGATTCTCTGACATGACTCTCATCTTGTTCTGGGACATTCAAACAGCCAGCAGCCTCTTCAGCAAAGGTAGCTTGCCAAAGTACTCTGTTGTGACTGCTTTCAAGTTTTAAGTCTGAAAACAATCAAGTGTCAGGTTGATTGACAAATTACCTTAATTTAGCAATTGATTTCTCCTCAAATGAATAAAACAAATTGTTTCCATATGTTTACTCTTATTCTATGGCAAACTCCTCTTTTACTGCAAATGAAATTAAATTGCATTACCTCGTACTTTCCACAGGAAAAGAGTATGGGCACAGTCAATCACATGCTCAACCGACACGTGTCATCTCTTGACCATGAGTTCCAATAGGTAGATGAATGTGCAGGACTGTGGTCTTTAGCTTTTGTTATTATTACCTCTGTTTCAGCATTATCGTTTTAAAGATCTCTGTCCTCTCATAAACACCTCCCTTAGGTTATTCCTAACATATGAATTTTCCTATATTTCTCAAAGGCTAGTGTCAGTGTACATCCAGCCTATGTTAGACTCTAAATCACATTATTTCTGTCTGTTATTTAGTGATTGCTGCAAATTAAATTTGTAGTATACTGCATGAGATGAAAATACCACGCCAAAGGCTTAGTAATCAAAGTCAGACCACTGAAAACTGTTCTGGAGAGGTGAAAGAAATAGATATTTATCTATATATTAGTTAAAATTTAAGTAACTCATTTTCAGGTATTATTGAAAATTACAGTGTTTGAAGAAACCAATTTGTTCAGCTGTGAATATAAATACTGTCTTGTTTTACTCTGGATGATTAACAGAATAGTGAAATGCTGGAATTCTACTGTTTTAACAGGAAACCACTTTTCTGAATAAGATAAAATGCCAGCCACAACCAGTAATTATACCTTTTTTTTCAAAGGATATGCAACAGTGGTGTCTGTTTTAGACTATTGCATTTTCAGCCATAGGAAGGAGCTAAAGTTACATAAATTTCCTGGAAGAGTACTTAGACAGCTGTTTACCTGAAAATATGCTTGTTTCTGGCATCAGTCTGATACATAAGTTATTTTATAGTTGTGGCAGAGAAGTAATAAAGAAACTGTTGAAATACTAACACACAATTTATATGCTTGCCTGTGTGCCTCACAAAAAGATGCTTCTATATTCTTTGAAGAATATTGCTAGTGAGGACACCAATATATGGCTTCAGTTTTACTTCCCTCACTGCATCTTTATGTGTACAAACAGATTTGAACAATTTAGCACAAAAGAATAAATATCAAAAAGAGGCATTTATGCAGCTCCTCAAGAGTTTAAGGAGGCTCACATGGTCAAATCCTCCACCAATGTACCAGGGACAAACACAGCTACACTTGACTTTAATAGGAAGTATTTGTGTTAATGTTCCACATATGAATGCCAGATTGAAATTAAGTGCTGTCTATCTTTAAAGGAGGCTATTCTATATATTGGAGTTGCCAGGCTGAGCCAGGCACATTGTGGAGAGCAGACGAGTCAGAAGGTGGCAAACTGCCTCACCACCAAGGCAGAATGGCAAACCACAGCTGAACCTCCCTCTAACATCCATATGGGATTTCTGGCTACTGGTAAAAATTACTTTTCTAGGATGAACGGCTTGCCCCTGGAGTTCCCCACCACTTTATGTCCTATATTTGGATAACAATCATCTGGGAGGTCTTTTCATCTGTAAACCTGAGCTGTCTTTAAATTAAGAGAACTATTTGCAGGGCTTCTGTAACTGCAGGTGATGGTGCAGTCACGTGAATGTAGGTTGACATCCTGAGGCTCTGTCAGCTGTTCCTTCCTGCCACCTGTACCTATCCCTCCATGTCCCAGGCAATCTTCTCTTCCCTCTCTGCTGGCACATCCCTTCTCTGCCAGAATATCATGAAGCTTGTGTCAGATCTTGGCATGGGATTATAAAGAAGAGAAGCTGAACAGGATTCAGGAGCTGTGGGAGAATTATATCTACTACTGTGGCTGCTGATCCATTATGAGTATCACAGCCAGTAACTCCCATCTGGAGTCTCCCACCAACTGTTCTTGGGCAGGCTTTGATGCAGTGGTATCAACAAGTTGAAACTTGACCCTAGAGAGGAGTTTAAACAGAAGTGGAAACTCTACCCATAATCAGTTCCTCTCATTTGAGATCTCAGGATGCACATGGGTCTCATTTTGAAGAATTTCTCTGCAATTAGATGGGTTAGAAACATCCTATAACCAAAGGCGAGTTAATTTTAACTTCTACGACTCTGTTCTAATGAAAGATAACCTGAAAAATATGAGACAGAGGAACACAGTTATGAACTCACCGTTCCTGATACTAGATGTTTCTGCAGAGGTTTCTTATAGCTATCTTGCACAAAGGAATATATTGCCATTTTTCAGTGCAGACACATTTCTCATACCATGAGAAAATCTGACAGTTCTAAAAATGCTTCTTTTTTTTTTTGTACAGAAAGGAAGACAGAAGACTGGGGTGTTTTTACTTGGAGCAAGGAATATTCTATGGCATGCATTATTTAACGAGAAAAAATGTAGATCACAGGATCTCAGGATAATTCATGTTGGAAGGGAACTCAGGCAGCCCCTGGTCCAAACTTCCCCTCAAAGCAGGATCAGCTACGAAGGCAGAAGAGGTTGCTCAGGGCTTTTTTCAGTTAAGTCCTGAAAGATTCCAAGGATGGAGACTGCACTGCCTCTCTGGGAAACCTGACCCACTGCTGGGCTGTTGCACAATGAATCATGTCCCCTTATGTCCATTCTGAACCTTTCTCATTTCAAGCAATGACCATTACCTCTCATCATTCTACCATGTGCCATTCAGGTCAGTGGTTATTTCCCCTTGAAGCCATTCCTTCAAAGGCTGAATGATGCTCGCTCCTTGTCTCCCCTCAAAGGGAAAGTCCTCCAGCTTTGACCACCTTGGTGAGCATCTCCTGAACTTGCTTGTATCTAATAAACATTTTCTTTGTACTGGAAGGTGCATGCGATTTAATAAGCTTTCAGAAGAGGAAAGTAATCACTTCCCTGGATAGCCTGGCTCTGCTTCTGTTTATACATGTTGAATTCAGTGAAGTTTGTGTCAGCTTATTCTCCAGACCATCCAGGTCTCTGTGGATGGCAGCCCTGCCTTTAAGTATGTCAACTTCTCCCCGCACTGTGGTGTTTGCTGACCTGAGGAGCACATGCTCCTCATACCCAGACACTGATAAAGACCAACTGATAAAGAGGAAAGGTCCCAGAATAGATTTTTGTGATACACTTGCCATCAGTCTCGAGGTAGAGAGTGACCCACTAACCACTCTCAGTCTGCTCATTCAACTAGTTTGTTACTCATCTAGCTGTCCGGAAACCTGGATGTGAGAGGAGGCATGTCAAAAATCTTACTCTAGTCAAAATAAATTATGTCCATGGGTGCTTCTCACTCATGTGACTATTCATTTTATCGTAGGTTTATGGCAACCATGGCCTCGTCTGAGGTAATAAAATGCAGAAGTTTGGACACCACCACATTTTAACAACAGTTTGGATGACCTAGAAGAAGCTGGATTAAGAACAGAATGGAATCCAGGATGATTTTTAGAGATCAGGAAGACCACAGAAATCAACCATGGTCACATGCTCTCTCTGTAAACAAACTGTCCTACTGTTACTGCACCATAAAGAACTCCCTGGGAGAGAAAGGATGAAAGGAAAACCAACTCATTGGGGTATGGTAAAGGCACAAATGAGAAAAGAAAAATGGTACAAGTCCCACAGAATCAAAGGCATGTTGGTAGGGAATGAGAGGAGCTACCTGAGCTGAGCACTCACAAGGGCAGTCTATTCCCTGGAGGTGCCAAATTAACCAGTGAACACCACTCACTGGTGCTCACAGGTGACAGGAGGAGGGAAAGAAAATAGAACTCAACCTCCATGGAGTCTCCACCATCAAATTCCCTTTTCCAGCCAGTGTGTATGCCCATGTATGGGGGAAGCTGGTGATGATGATGTGTGCTTGGGGCCCAGATGAGAAGAGGCTTCGCATCCAGGGACAAGATATGGGGCAAAGGAGGCACTGATCCATAACAGTCCAGTGCTCAGCAGGGCTGTTAAACTTTTTCAAACTAAAAACCTAAACCCTGCAACTTTTAAAAATGAGATCTGTTGAGATTGAAATGTAAAAAAAATTTATATTAAAAAATTAAAGCATTAAGATTCAGACACATGACAATTTATGCCAACCCTGGGCTTACTAAAATTACTACAACCAATTAAAGATCCAAGATGTGTACTGCAAGAGTTAATAATTTCCAGATTTTAATGAGTTAAGGAGTGCTACCTTTTCCCATAATGACACAGCTGAAACTGAGAAACTGCTGCTTTTTTTACAACAGCTCGATCTTCATAACTATGTCAAATTACCCTCCATTGTACTTTTTAAAACAGACTGAATGCAAATATTTACATGTTTTCCAAAGGCCAGTATTTCTGCTTTTGTTGTGTAAATAAGCATTTGCCTTCATTTCTTTGAGTTTCTATTTATTATCAGATTCAACAGGAATATTTTCCTCATGTGAATTAATCCATTGAAATCTCAGAAAATGAATCAGAAATTAATTAGCCAACATTCTGTTCTCCTTTTCCAACTTATAAATAAAAGCCAGATAGGAGAATATGAGAGCTACAGTAACTAAAATTTAAAGAACAAATGACCAGCTTTTTAAAGAACCTAAAAACATAAGAGTTTGAAAAGTACCTACCAAGACTAGGTCCTAAATCTGCTTCAGTTCAGCTACACTTTCATTATTGAAAGTGAATTGCTTGGCTGCTTAGTGGTTTTAAAAAAACTCACTGATTACTTCTTTGTTCTGTTACATACCAACACATCAGATTTTCAATTCACCATCTCTCTAATTAATTAGCCACCAGTTAAATTCAAATGCAATTTAAAAATCCAAAAATTAAGACAGAGAAAATATCTTCTAAATGATCAAATTTATTCAATGGATGTGTGAGTACCACACACCCTTCTCAGTGCCTCCTCCTCTCTAGGAAAAAAAGGAAAATCAAGTTTTCTTTAAAAACTGTGCCTGTCTGCACAGCATCACATTAAGTCACTGGACCAGTCATTGAGAAAGATTCCTTAGGACATAAAATGCAAACAGAATTAAAAAAAAAATCACAGTTTAACTTAAGTTTTAATGCTTTTGATTAAATTCATGGTTATGACCAGTGATTTAATTCACTTTGACTTAAGTCAGTCTACATTGCCTCAGGTTCCCTATCTGTATATTTCACATGTATAAAATGGATGACATTAGGGTGAGTTCCTTTCATTAGCCAGTGTGCCTCATTAGGAAGAGCAATGCTTCTTACAGCTAAATTGGATTTTGCTCTTCTCTGCAGTCCCTTGGTCCTTTGCTGACTTTCCCTTCAGTAATCAGCCAGAAACACGAGGGTTTTTTGTGATGTGGACACTTGTCCACTAGATGCTGCACTAAGCCCACCTACTTATTTCATACCTCCATCCTGCTGTGGACAGAACCTGGACTTCTCTGAGTAATTCCTTCAGGTAACCAAGTTACCTTGGCAAGATGTGAGGCGCATGAGCTTATGGAGACAAGGTGCTTCCATTTCATATCTCAGCTTGGTTTCACCTTTCGTCTCGGACTGGGTGATGTGGCTTGCCAAAGTAATACACAGGTCAGTGGTCACGAGTTAAACTACCCTATACACCTCTACACTCAGAAATATTCACTCTGACATATTGAATGAGCTTTATGTCCCTTTCTCCAATTTTGTACCCCTCTTTAAAGAGGGAATACAGTATCTTCCGGGTTCTGGAGCATGCTCTAGTAGCATAGATATGAAATAAAGAGAAGCTGCAGACTTTGCTGTCAGTTTCTGGGGCTCAGGACTGCTGGGGTAAAGCCCAAAACCAGCAGGGCAGCTGATGCTGTGGCTCACTTGCAAAGGGAATTGACTATGCTCTGCAGGAATGGGAAATTTTGTATTTGTTTCTCCTCTCAGATTTTTCTGCTGCTGAGTTCAAACAGCAGAAGAGTAATTGTGACTTTGTGCAATCTAATTCTTCCCACTCAAGAAAGGCAATCAGCTCAAACAATTATTCCAGACGGGAAGATGACACTGGAGTGGAAGAGATGGCAAAGCAACATGAGGGTCCTGTCAGAAACACACACACACACACACACACACACACACATACACACAAGAGACGGCCAAACCAGGGCTTTTTGCAGCTCTTTCAGTGTGCCCAGGATTAGGGAGCCACAGAGGTGGTTTAGACAATTCATCTTTACACTCAGTTGCTTAAATTCTACTGCAGGTTTAATCTTGCCCAGTTGTCTTTTAAGCCTTTTCCTCAGGAAGTGATTTACTAATCCAAAGAAATATTTCCAAAGTGACACACAATAAGTAGTTCATTCACCAAACATTTACTCTGTGTAAGATTTTTCTTATACAACTGTAAACATTCTTGTACATGCCATATTGGTTTCCCAATCCCTTGAAGAAGGTGTAAGTTCCCTCCTCAGATACATTTCAGGCCACATGTCCTTATTGGGAGAAATCAAGCTATGATAACATGCTTAAATTTAATAAACTTTTACTAAACCTATTGAATATCTCTTATGTGTGCACACTGGTGATTGAACTTAAAATCTTGGCAACACTAAAAAAATTAATCTTACTCTCCTTTACCTTAAATAATATCTGTCAAGAACAGATACTGTGATTTTTATTTATTATACTACAATTGTGCTGCATAACTTGCTTCAGACAATTCTAAAATGAACTGGGTTTGCTAAAAGTTAGGCAAAACCATTGTAATCTTCTAATAACAAAATACACCAGCGCTTGAACTCCAGCCTTCCCCTTCCAAAACGTTACCCTTTATTTTTTGGAGCTAGTTCTTTAATTCAAATTCACAACCAAGCAATGGATGCAGAATGAGCTGACTTCCCAAACTATGCTTGCCTCCTTGATGGAGAGCGGTAGCAAAGGTGGGTGAAGGCATTTTACTGTGGTCCACTGTGACAGAGGATCAAGACAATATTCACAAACTGTGAGCTGGCTACTGCTCTTTATGAGGGCCAAGAAATTCTGCCCATCACTGAGTTTCCTATGCTGTATTTATCTTCTTATGTGAGAAGAAGAAATAAAACCCAGAACATGACCTAAGCTATCTCTGAGTGCTGCTTCTTTTCCAGCTACTTGTCCCTTGCATCCAAGTAGGGAAACAATCGACACTGGCTGCTTCTCTACTACTAAATAGCTTAATTCCTCTGCTCACTTGCTGGTCCCAGACTGGGATATTACAAGGTTCTAAATATCTCACAGCATTTTTTGGAGAAAAAGAGAAGAAACCACATTTGTTCTCCTTGAGCTGAAACTTGAATTCCACCTGGGGATATCTTAATGCCAGGTCCCCAGCATTGTGCCAGAACGATGTGTCTTCCAGCTCATCCCAAGTGCTGAGCACACCTCACACAGACTCCCTTTTCTGCTGAAGTATCAACCTGCTGGACTGCAACACTGTGAGCACTAGTATTTTGCACTGAAAAAACAATTTGAAAAAGGTGCCATTGTTCCAGGTCCCCAGGGAAGATACACCAGGTCCAGAAGATATCTGCTCTAGGGGATTCAGGCACTATGTAACACCAAGCCTGGGAAAAAAGGGTTTCCCTCTGGCAAGGTTTTCTTTATTGGGTAGGAATAGTCAGCACAGTTAATGTTATGGTATCCAAGGACCTCGCAACCAAAATAATGACAACTATACACTGTCATGGCAGAGAAAGACAGCAATGAGAAAACTTATCCTGGTCCCACTAGATGCAGAGGCCAAATTGGCAATAACTGTCCCAGGAGTAGATGGGTAATTCTCCTTCAACCATTGATAGCAGGTTTGGCCCCAGATTATCCCTAAAATGAACTCCCCATTCCCATTCAAAATACATTGTTGTTATTATTGAGCTATATATTCTGAACCTACAGTTTCAGGTACATTTAATTAAATGGAAAATTTTAAGAAAAATTTACAGAAAACATTCGAGAAAAGTTTTCATTTCAAACTGAACTAGTCACAAAATAGAAACAAAACAAAGAAAAAATTAACACTCAGTTTTAAAGTTTGCAGGAAAACTCCCCACAACCCTTCTAAAATACCTACCACTTTTGACTTTTCAGAAAAAATTAATTTGCTAAGGCAAAGTTTTATGTTTAATACCAGAAGGAATGACTAGATAGCTCAGACTGAGCTCTGTAGCACAAGACATTAATTTTCTTCCATTTACCTTGTACTGAGCCCAGTAATTTGAGCTTAACTACATAATTTCAGCCCATGAAAAACTACATTATTAAGTGCCATAGGTAGGGGATAGAAAAGAACAAGGTGTTGCCTTGGGCTTCAACAATAGCAAGGTATTGATTAGGTAAGAAATGATCCATATCCAAGATATGATAAAGCCTAAAAAAACCCCAAGGTTCCTTCTAATCTGACTTGTGGAAAATTCAGCCCTGTCCCCAAGTCTCATGATATATTTAATCCTCACTAGCTGGCTAGCATACACCAGCCAAGAATTTAAAGCAGAGGATTCTCAATACCCCCTCAAAGCACTGGCCTACTCAGTCTGGCATGGCATCTCCAGCTGCATCCAAAATGGATGTTTTAAAGGAAAAAGGAAGAAAAATTAATTTCTGAGCATACGTATTCAACTTGTGTTATGAAGGAAAATAATCCTTCCTGAACCTTGTGATCAACTGGATACTCTTAAGATATGAGGTTTAAGGACAGAACGGCTACTGTCCTGGATCACAGAAACACCTCATCTAGTCTTCTGGTTCAAATGAATATTTGGCAAGGATTTTGGTTTGAAAAAGAAAAAAAATATATATACATATATATATACGCACATATATATATAATCATTGGTTTTGGACCACTGTCCCAGTTCTCACAAATTAATATTTTCTTGAATTAAATACAATATTCACACCACTTTATTTAATATCCATTGATAGATTTATCCTCCATGAGTGCATAACGTTTATAATTACACATTTGTGCAGTATAATTACGCACTATGTCAGGAGCACAGATTCTTAGTTTTAAGTCTAATACTTCATGTTTTCATAGGGTACAGACTAAATTTTGCAATGTGGGGAAAAAAAAAAAAGAAGATATTTTATCCCATTCATAGAACCACAGAATCACAGAATCACAGAATCACAGAATCACAGAATCACAGAATGGTTTGGGTTGGAAAGGACCTTAAATATCATCCAGTTCCAAATCCTCTGCCATGGGCAGGGACACCTTTGGTATTATATATCCATATATATTTTATACGTACATATGTATATATATGAGCATTTAATTACAGCTATTGATGACAAGTCATTAAGACAATGATCAAAACCATTACCTTCATATTGACCAGGAAGCATTAGGAGCCTTTTGAAAGCAATACTGATCTTAATCTGTTCTGGCCACAACCCATGAAAAGACTAAATGGGACATTCTCATTTTCATTTTTTCATTGACAGCAAGGTCAGAAGGAATAAGGCAGTCAGGCCCCTGCAAGTGCAGGGCTCAGGATGTCTCCCAGAAGTCATATTTAAGGCAGATCCTTAAAGAAGGTTATCTAATTTCATTTTGAGAATTGGTAAGGTTTCTAATGCCTACTCTCACTGTGAAGTGGTACTGACTTATCTGATTTCTGCTTTCAACTCACTGGGTAATTTTAAACCATTTCTAGTGAATTGGAAGAGAACCTTCATATTTTCTCTTGATGTAAGAACACAAGCCCTGTAATCAAATCCACCCTTTCAGCAAATGAAATGGATTGAGATCCTTTAGCCTGTTTTGGGAAGGATTATTTTTTTCATCTTCTTTTTCATGCTCCCCACTGCTTCCACATGTTTCTTAAAATAGTGAGTTAAATGGAAATATGGTCCAAAGTGTTATATAGCACTAATAAGATACTTGCTAGGATTTTATTTCTTTCCATTTTATTTTTTTTATTTACCCAAGGGTGACATCACGTTGGCTAGTTACAGTACTGCACTCAGAACAGCATTTAGGAAAAACTGCTTATAGCGTTGTTTGAATTCTTCTCTGAGACTCACATCCGTGTATCCAAACTCACATATTCCCTTGTAGCTGCAGATCCCAGCATGTAAAAAGCACTTCCATCTAACCACATTTTGCCTCTCATTGCAGCCATAGATATTGTGCTGCTGCCTTTAGCTTCCTTTAACAACAACATTTCTTCTTTTTTATTCCATACTGTCTGTATCACTTTTGGTTTACTGCTTTCCATTCCCATTTAGTCAATTTGGATTGGTTGGCTGACTTGGTTTGTTTTCAGAAAGCAAACCTTTTTTACCATGTTTTCTGAGGTACGACTTCGAGGGCGCTCAACACTTTTCACAGAGGTGCCAAGAGTTATTTTAACCTTTGAAAAATATTGCATTAGAAGTAATTATTTGTTGATATTACATTTTGTTTGTATAAATATAGCCAGACCATTTTTATTGCTACCAAGGAAACCAGGCTCAGCAATTAGCTATTTTTGAGTCACAAAGGCAATTAACAATCCCTTGTTGAATCATAGAATCACTAAGGTTGGAAAAGACCTCTAAGATCATCAAGTCCATTCATTAACCCAGCAACACCATGATCACCACTAAACCATGTCCCCAAGTGCCACATCCACATACCCTTTGAAGACCTTCACGGATGGTGATTCCACCACCTCCCTGGGGAGCCTGCTCCAATACCTGATCACTCAGGGGAGAAATTTTTCCTAATATCCAATCTTGACCTCCCCTGGTGCACCTTGAGGCCATTTCCTCATGTCCTGCCACTTGCTATTTGGGAGAAGTGACTGACCCCCTCCTGGCTACACCCTTCTTTCAGGGAGTTGAGGAGTGAGAAGATCTCCCTGAGCCTCCTTTTGTCCAGACTAAAAAACCCCAGGAACCTCAGTCCTCCTCATAACACTTGCTGCTCCTCACAAGACAGTAACTTGAGTTCTTGGGAAGAAAAGTGAACATATTGGGAAGCTGTGGGGGCCATCATTTCCTGCAATATAGACAGAAATGGTGCAGCTAGAATTTGTACACAGGCATCCGGGCACTGTGCTGGACTAAAATGCCATGTAACAATGCCTTCTAATTTCCACAAAACACTAACGCCAAAATCTGCCGTCTATTCTAATTTCTGGGGAAGTGCTGATTGCCAAGTCATCCCAAAATATAGGAAAATAAAAAAAAAAAAAAAATCGAAAGCCACTAGCTATGGTAGAGAACACAATATATTTTTGCAGACAATGTTGGTGATTGTGCAAAAAGCAACACCATCATTTTCTATTCTGTTAGCGGTTGAGGGCTTTCTGCACCAGAGCCACAGCGAAACAGTGCCTGGTGTGCAGGTGCAGGCAGAGAGCTGCTGTTGTCCCCTCGTAATCAAGGTGTCAGAAGCACTGAGGCTCCCTTTGTTTGCTCACTTCTGCAGCAGGAGGTGTCACTGACAACATTTTCACAGCCTTTTCATTGACCTAAGGACAGGAAATAGATAATGGGAAAATCCAGCATACCCCAAGAAAGGAAGGGAAAGAAAAGAAACAGATTGCCATCAGGAAAATGATAGTTAAGAATCAGAAAGGTTGACATCTAAATTAAAATAGAGAAATGGGACAAAAGAAGTTACAAAAGCAGTCTTGCAGACAGAAGTTACTAGAAACCTCTCAATAAATAAAATCTAAACAAGCAAAAGGAGGCAAGGACACCTTTGACATTAGAATCACAGAGGCAGAAGAGGGTGGCTTGGAAGTGGATGCTTGTTTTGCTTTCTTTTCTTTTGACATAAGAACAGCAAAAATGGATAATTTGAAGTCTGTAAATCTAGTGCCCCACTGCAAGTTGCATTCCAGGGAAGTCAGTGTCAATACTCCAGTGACTCAGCTCCTTCACTGAAATACTGACAATACTTGATGAAAGGGGTAAATGGCAAGAAAAAATTCCATGGTTTTGCTTCAAACCTGGAATTATGAACAGAAATGGAGAACATGAGGATTTCAAGTCAAATTCGGAAGTCAATTCCTCAGTATCAGAAAGACGCTAAATATTGGGGGTCGCAGTCCTTCACATTTCCACAGCACTTGCTGTGGTGACACTTGCTGTGTCACAGCTGAAAATGGCACTCAGCTCAGTAGGTATTCCCAGTCCAAGGACACCCTACTCTCCATGTATTCACTTCTTACCAGCTTTCACAGAACATATACCTTTGTAGGGATGGAAATTGTTAATATTCCACTCTATCCTATGCTTTGATATTAAATAACTGCATAAAGAGGGATCTATGTTTTCATAGATCATTCCATTAGAATCATGGAATGTTTTGGGTTGGAAGGGACCTTAAGGTCATGCTCCTTGTCCTATCACTACGTGCCCACGTAAAATGGCACTCAATCTCTCCCACTTACTCTCTTTTAGTTACACACTAAATCCTTGCCAGTGTGCCAATGGAGCTACAGACTGAGCTGGATTTGACCTCAGAAGGAAAACCCACAGGGCAATCTGGCCTTCTAAGTGACAGTGTAAACTCACTAACTTTATTTAATATGATGGCAGTAGCAGCTCACACTCATCTGTGTTATCATGTTAAATGGAACCTTAACCAGATCACTGCTGAAATGCATGACACGTCTGCCAAAGAGAGAACAGATCTCACTGCTGGAATGGCAAACCTTGAAAGATGACTGCAGGGATTGCTCAGGCCTTCCTGAGATACAGCAGTGTCTCCATATAGCCTACAAGCTAAGTGAAAATCGAAAATTCTTAACATGACTAATTCAGAGCTTATAAAGTCCTTCCTAACACTGATTGCTATAATTACAATGCCAAAAACATCAATAACTTGGAAAGAATTATAAAACAATTTGGCTATTATCTGTCAAGCTCTGAAATAAAATAGTTGTACAGCTTATAACCTGGAAATTCATGAAGTATTCTCTCTGAATTTCCCTCCATTTTAACATACATGTTAAAACCCCAACACTCACCCTGGTTCTTGCCAGAGATTTTTCCTGAACAAAAGCTACCTATGTATTTTTGAAACCTGATTTTAGAGAGAGCCCTTTGCTTTTGCAGCTTTAATTTCTTTCTCAAGATTTTCCTACAAGCTTTGCCAAAATGTACGATATCCCTTCCATTTGTATGTCTTAGTACTTTTATCCTTTTAGAAATATTTTCGCTCGCTAAATTCCATATAGGCAGCTTAGGAGCTCATCCAGACATTCCAAATGTATAATAAGGAGAGTAGGTATAAAAAAAAAAAAATCAAGACAGAATTACTAAGAAGACAAATGTTTTTGAGCTATGCTTTCTCCTTTCTTGAGTAATGCACTGCTTATAACCATTACATTCCTCCCTCGCAAACCTTTCTTCTAAGAGAGGGATGACCCTTACCCTGCCCTCCCATCTATTCCTTTCCCACTCCTCTTTCCATCTGCTCTGGTAAACCCGTTAAATCTCCACTAAGAGCTGCGAAAAGAAGAATGTTTGACAAACCGGCTTGACTGCTGCTGACTCTGGTATCATCTGCTGTCATTTGCTTCCGTTGCTGTCAGCTTTAAAGGTCAAAGGAAAGAGTAAATGTGGCCCCGGAGAGGCAGCAGTTCTGGGGAAGCAGGTTGGATCTTCCACCGTCTATAGCAGCTTGTTTGCTATAACAGCTTTAAAATGTTCAAAGGCTTTTCTTTCCTCTGCCACTCAAGCTGCAGAACTGGACTCAACCTTTCACACAGTTTGGGTGAATTTTTATGCATTATCAGTTTTCTTACACATCTAAAAGTTCTCTGAAGCTTTAATTACAACTGAGTTTTGAAGCCCAAATTACCTGTCCTTGGGAGAATGAAAGATGCATAAGCAGACGCTGTACCAGGCACTGGTACTTAAATACAGAAATAGACTTGTCATTTTTAAAAGATCTGTCAAGAAGGGAAAATTTTTTGCAATTCAGAACTAAAGTCCATTAATTAAAATGGCAAATAAAGACCCACATTTTAAACCAGGCTATCTGAACCTAGATAATTAACATTAGTTTATCTGCTGACGCGACTGACAAAAGATATGTACCTAAAGTATTCATGTTAAAGGACTCAGTCACATTATCACATATTACCGGGCACAGACATTTGAAAATGAGTCCCTGTTTTATCACTATCCCTGTGCACAGACAATGAATGGAGACTGAAAATTTAATATCATACCACCACATTTCCATATGACACAATTTATGTAGGGATGACCTTTTCGATATCTTTCCACTTCCTGGACCACAACAGTGTAAAAAGTCAATACACAGTGGCAGGAATTTTTCATCTAAGACCTCAGTGACTCCAGTTTTTTAGTGGAAGAACTGTAAAAATAGCAAATATTTGTCTTTCCATTTCTCATCCTGATTTTGCATTTGCATTTAAGTTATAATCTTTCCCTTTGATTTTCTATGAAAGCAGCAATAAAACATATATTTTTTCCATTTTTCTGACACTTTCAGAGTGTGCTGTTTCTTAGATCATTATTCTTGGTCTTTTTCCATTTCCAGTCTTCTCTTTTGCAATGCTTGCCATTATTTTTTTTTTTTTAATCTAGTTCCTGTCAATTTATTACAAACTTTCTGAGAAGTTGCATTTGGCACAAGACATTTTTTTTTACTATAATTTAAAACTTTCAAATCTTTCCCATCTGTTTTATATGACAGTAATGAGAGTTTTAAAAAGGGACTCTATTTTTGCAGTGTTCCAAAAATGCCTTATGTGCTGTATATTGTTTAGTAATACTCTTTGCATAGTGCCATTAATCTCTAAGGGCCAGATGCTGATAGTGGGTTTTAGTGCCCCCGACTTCCACTAGAGTCAGAAATAGGTGAAGATCTTTCTCTTTCTGTAGGATGTGATCAGTGCTTGGCAGAAGCAGATGCTAATTGGCCCAGTGGGAGAAACATAAATGCACAGATATGTGCAAAGTGTGCTTGGGTTTTTTTAAGATTAACTATGGATTAACACTGTGGTTTGTCTGAAGCAGATAACAGCTGCTATTTTTTTGCTGAACTTTTACAGTACTATATTCAGAAGTTGCAGCAAAAAACCCAAAAGCTTATCTTGTTCCAGTTTTGTTCACTGAAAGCTGTTTTTTCACTAATACACGTGCATTCACGGAAAGAATGAAAATGAGAAAATGTATTTCTCAAGTTGGAAGTGTGAAGGTAAAAACAGCATAATGCAGCATTAACAAATTTTCAGTCTCTAAGCTATAATCTAGACACTTATCGACTTGACTGCTTTCTGTTAGGCCAAATGGAAAATATCTGTAAACAGTCTTAACCTAATTTTTTCTTATCACAAGGAAACTCATCCATATGCTCCAGAGCCAGAAACTTCCCCTGCATGCTGATAACCTGAACAACATGGAAAAAGAACCCATTCCATTTATGTGCCAGTGCATTCCATAGCAAACCAACTCACCCACTGGTAAATACATAAGCACAGATTTGGTGTAGTCTTTCTAAACAAAATGAACCTCTTAAACTGAACTTTAGTATGGTAGGAGTTTGGCTAAAGAGTTGTTACAAGAGGAGCTCTATCTCTTAGATCTTTGTGAGGGTATTGCCTTTCCTTTTTTGCTGGTCCCTCTGCAGTGTTCCTGGCAATCCATTTCTTCCATAATCATGCTTTTAATGAGGGAGAATTGAGCTGAAATTCAATTGTACAAGTCAGTTTTAGAAGATATTATCCCCGAACAGGAATCAAGAGGTTTTAAAGATTGATTTATGTGAGATGCAGGACTGGGAGTACTGAAGTATGGGGCAATTCCACCTTCTGAGCTACTCTGTGTCTCTAGGAATGACATGGGAATATTTTTCCGGATTTTTCATTTACTCAAAAGAAAGAAAATAATGTTAGGTATTCTTTCCTTGCGTGGTGATGAGGTAACATTTTTTCCTAGCAGAAGACTGAAACAAATTAATCCATTTCCACAAATACTGAGACCCAACTGGAGATAGGTTTGTTTCTGCTAGAGATAGAGGATTCTTCATTATTTTGTGCAATTACAGACATGATCCCTATCATCTCTACTGTATTATATTCCTCCTTGTACAGCATCAGCAAAATCTGAGAAAACTCTTTTGTAAAACCTTGCTAGAAGGAATGAGAAAAGAGGTATGTCCTTGAAAGAAATCTTTGCACTGGGCAGCTTCTGCACCTGATGGTTAATCAAGAAAAAGATTCCAGCTTGATTCCAGAGATATATGCTGAATAGTTTTACATCCATATTAACATTTCTACTTATGGACAGAGAATACTACATATGACAATTGCTGATAATAAAATTAACCCTACTTAAATTGAGTTCTTTAAAATTTCAATTTCTTTTACTCCAGGTTGTGTTGGATACACCTACATAAGCAAATTCAACAGTGCTGCCAAATTTTTCTGGGTAATAGAAGACTTTACTGTTACATCATGAACACCTCTAGTAATGTTTCACCCCATGTCAATGACTTGGCCTGGACGGTCCCTGGGCATGGTTCAGCAGATAGCACAGACCAAGTCCCATTCCCAGCAGGGAGCTTATATTCATCCTCACCACTCTGGGCAGCAGCACAGCTTCACAGCATGGCTGTCAGCTCTTCTACAGCTTAGGGCTCTGGGTCAAAGAACAACCTTGGGCTGCTGCTTTACTTATATGTACTCCCAGATCCTCTAAAATCAATGAAGAGACAGAGGCACCTCCGGAGGGCAATTTCTCCCCATAACTTGGGCACCTGTTTGAAGTGTAAGTGTGCTTCTAAGATGTCCCTTTCTTCTCTGTCTGTATCTCCACTGCCTACAGATGGATTTAGACACACATTACTCAGACAGCTACCATGAAGGCAAATCCCACCTAAAACCCTAGTGATAACAAAGCTCCACAGGAAATGCCATTCGGGCATTCTTCTCAGTAGATCTGTGGTCTAAAAGCCATTGGGGCAGGTTCAGAAGATTATATGACTATTACTTCTTATTTCTTCCACATCATCTCCTGACTTCAGATAAAAGTGTTGCTCCATTGCACCATGAAGTGTGAGAAATCACAGAACATGGGACTAGGTCTAAACAGCACTACAGATGGGAAAAGTGAAGTCTCAGTCTCAGGACACACATTAGCCAGCATGGGCTCAGAGCTAGATACTTAAACACAAGGACCAGCCAGGAGAAGGCAGATCTTTCAGACTTCAGGATGCTTGATGCTCACTAAAATGCTGCCTGCAAACTGGTACTCACCTTCTGCCACTCCAGACCAGAAAAAGTTTTGCTATTAATTTAATTAAAGTGGTCCTGGCAGGCAGGGAAAATTGCAGCTTATTTTTGCCGTTTTCACTATATTTTTCTTCCACTTTCTTTTGCTCCTTCTCCATTCAGTAAGAACAGGAGTGGACAGTTGGAGGAGAAGAGGATTGGGGTTCATCAGGGCAGAAAGCAGCACAAGAGACAACAGGATGTGTCAGTGAAACTGAATTGTGCCATTCCCTTGCTGTACCAGGTGAGTTCACTAATTCACCAAGATCCACGGCCTCTCTGGACATAAGGGAGTTTGTAGACACAGTTGTCTGGCAGTGGTCCACAGGGAGGAAATCGAGGAACAGCCAAGCCCAAAGGGGATTCTGTCCTCTATTAGCTCAGGGTTTGTTTTCTTAGTAAATTAAGCCGAAGTCCTTGAAAGGGGAGAATGAGGCATTTGCTAACTGGAAATTGTGTTCTTAGAGTGAGTGCTGGCACTGCTAGTGATGTGTCAGATCAGGTGCTGTCCTGCTGAGATGAAGTGGGACAGGACAGCAGGAAAAAAGGAACCAGGTGAAAAATGCAGTGTAGAACTTTGGCTGTTAAACAGACTAAACTTCCACTATGTTATAGTGCTTCCAAAGCAAATCTAAAGTAAAGAATATTTTTTTTATGCTGAACTCTTGCAATGTATGAAGATAAGAGTAATTTCCAAGTGGGAGACAGAGAATACAGATTAAAATGGAATACAGCTTAGGTCTCTATGCATGAAGCTCATGGATGAAGTCTGATCAGTCCATGTTTCATTTTCTGATCCATATGCTGACTGAAAATAGCACTATTTTGGTTTTTTGCTGTTCCACACCACCAGTTTTTCTGTTCTCGAGAAGGAGCAGCAGCTACTGGAAAGTTCAGTGTCTTGAATTCATCCTCCACTAGATGGCAACTGCTGAGCTTTCGCAAAGCACTGCAGAAACCTGAAAAGCAGCAACCGAGTATCTTCTCCAGACAGACTGCTTGAGTACACCTTCATAACGTCCTTTATTTGCTGCTGCCTAGAGATTAGCTGCTAATCAGTTTGACTCGTGACAGTATTTGTACAAGACACATATATTAAAATGGAATACGCAGTTTAAAGGCGGAAAAGCAGGAATTCACTCATCAGGGAAGTGGTGCCACGGCATCCTTACAGGTCATTCAGTCTGACTTTCCTGCCATGGGCAGGGGCATCTTCAACTAGATCAGGTTGCTCAGGGCCCTGTCCAGCCTGGTCTTGAATGTTTCCAGAGATGGGGCATCCACCACCTCTCTGGACAACTGTTTCCAGTGTTTGATCACCCTCACTGTATACACTTCCTTCCTCATACCTAGTCTGAACCCACCCTCTTTTAGTTTAAAACAATTACCCCTGTCCTATTGCTACATTCACTGTTCAAAAGTCTGTCATCACCTTTCTTGTAAGCCCCCTTTAAATATTGAAAGGCTGCAATAAAGGTCCCCTCCAACCCAAACAATTCTGATTTTGTGATTCTAAGCTTTTCAGCTTTGGATCACAGCACTAGGCTGGGGACTGCAACCCGTAATTACCAGCAATCTCTTATTTCATTTCCTTTAGTTTATTTTGTAGAGGTAATAAATATGGAGCAGTTATTCATTTTCTCATGATACAAAGACCAGCATTTCACAATAAAATTGACAGCCTTTAATCAAAAAGTCTTGATTCTTAATAATTTCAATTTTTGCTTAAAACTGTTCACTGAATTTAAGTGGGATTTGTGTGCAGGTCATACTCAAAACCTTTCTGAAATTTATTTCAGTAAAAAAAAAGGTTCTGTACAAAAATAAATACAACCATAGAGCCCATGCAATAAATTTCCAAATAATTTCCAAAAAACCTATTTGGAAAACTACATCCTGACTGAGACCTCCTCCCTCATGCTCAATCTCTCTCTGAGAGATGTCTGCCAGACAACAGAACCTGCTTTTACTTTTGGTTACACAAGCATTATCTGAAATAACTCTGCTGGAAATATTTGACTCAAACTGACACAAACTGTATTGTAATCAAGTACAGTATTTTCAGACAAATAATAACACTTCTCATGGTCTATAATCTTTCCTTTTTCTGTAGAGTTTTAACTCACAAGCAAGCACTGAAAGAGATTTTTACTGATGAACTGACAAGGTTTAGCAGGGTTTTCTCCTGTTCTTCTTTATATTATTGAATATATTATCTAGAACTTGCCTTACTGATATGGATTGTATGCTGAAAAGCTTTCTCAGAATTAGATTTTGAACCAAACTTGGTGATATTTTTCTCAAAGACATAAAACCCATACTAGATATGATAATGGCCTTATTAGTTAATAGTCAGTTATTTTCTGGCAATCTGTCCTCAGAAGGTAGGGCAAGAAGCAGCTCCTTTAGCTGCTCTTTAACGTTTCTTTCTTGATGCTCATCCTCCCACTGAATGAGGAAAAAATATGTCATCTTCACATACACTTTTTTCATGGGATAAGCAAAAATTGTGAAGCCTCATCTCTTCCCACAGGGCAGTTTTACCTGCCTGCCTGTTCCTGTTTCTGAGTCTCTCAGTCAACTGGGCCACCCACAACTGCTTTCCATCCCTCTCCATATCAGTCCTTAACCTTCTCACCAGTGCCATCTTCTATCCATCTCTCCTTAGAGACTGTGGGTAGATGACTCTCACGAACCCCTCAAAGAGCACTGAGAAAGCAACAGTGATGGAGAGTCCACACTACCGTATGTAAGAAGATGTTTTTTACTTTATATTTTTAATTATCTCTTAGAGATTAGCTGAAGTTTTCTTGTGTCATATGACGACTTACCCATTCAGTGCTATTGAGATTGATGGCATTGGTGCAATTTTTCAGGTTTTAAAGCCTTAGTTATGCTGTGGAACTCTTCTTCCTGTGCCTTTAAATATTTTTAGTTTGCAAAAAAAGAAAAGCTAATTTTTGCAACACCAGTATTAGGAGTCTAAATTTTTGCGAGACATATTGTTCTCCCTTGAACTCCAGTTAAACTGGATTCTTGAGAACTATTTTTCTTATAATGGCATTAAAAACACATCACCAAAGCAGCAGCTGCTGGCAATGATGGTGTTTCAATTCCCAGGACAAGAAGCTTAGGGAAATTTATACACAAAATGGTTGTCTGTGACAGCAGAGCTTTGAACTCACTGGACTGTCAACTAGATCAGGTTGCTCCAAGCCCCTTCCAACCAGGCCTTGAATACTTCCAGAGAAAAGGCACCCACAATTCTCTGGCAACCTGTGCCAGTGCCTCACCACCCTCACAATAAAGAGTTTTCCTTATATCTACTCTAAATCTACTCTCTTTCAGTTTGAATCTATTCTGTCTTGTCCTGTCACTACATGCTCTTGTAAAAACTCTCTCTGCCTATTTCTTGTAGGCTTCCTTTAGGTACTGCCAGGGAAATTTTGACCCTTGGGAAGAACATGAATTAGAAATGGTGGAATGCAGTTTTATCTGTCCTGAGCTTCCACACTGGATATACCCTGAAGTACAAGCAGCCAGTGGATACCTTTGGACTGCTTTAGGAAGGGATGTGCATGGGGATTTTGTAATGGTCACACAAGGATGTTGTATATATTCTTTACACTCAGAAGTGGCAAAGACCACCTCGATGGCAAGAAATCAAACCCAAAACACCCGCTCAACCAGAAAACCTCACCTAAACTAAACAGGCAAGAAGTGAGACAAATCATCAATAATAGGACTGGACCAAACCTCAGAATATCTTCAAAAGCAACCAGAATTTCCCAAAGCCATATTAACACCACAAGAAGCTCATTGCAGAGACTAACAACCTGCCTCAAGCAATAGAGAGTGGAAAACATGAAAAAAGCAATGAAGCCTTACAACACCATTGAAACAGGAATTCTGGAGGTTTAGTGAATAAAAAGGCACTGGTGACTGAGGTAACTGCCAATGCAACTTCATTTAAATATTTTTGGACTATGAGCTGTTACACTCTTGGATGGTTTTTCGTAAGTTTCCTAATTTGGACTGACATTTCTTGCATCTCCAATAGCATTTACATGACTAATAACTTGGCCAAAGCAAAAAGTTTTCTCCCTGTGAATCATAAAATGAATATAGTTGAAAAGGGAAGATAAACAGCCAAATTGAGACAACTCTGGAAACATAAGCTTCTTTAACCAAATAGATGTAAGATTTTAAGTAACAATTTTTTTTAAAAAAGCTATTTGTATTTGTTTACACTGGCTTCATCTATTAGCCAGTGATTACCCAGTTGAATATAACCCAACTAGTACTACCACAATCTGCTTTTTTTTCCCCCCAGGCTGTCTTTAGACTACTAGTGAAGTTTTAAAAAACACTGAATTAGCTTAAGAATTTAGGACCAATTTTAAAAACCTAAGGTCACGTCTAAATGGCAGATTGAACTTTAGACAGAGCAGCCTGGAAACTGAAAGGAAGCTGACACCATGAAACACTGAGTCAGTTAATTTCCCTTGCCAGCAGAGAGGCATGAGAGGGCCAAATCCCACTGACTTGGCTATTTCTAGGATTGTTGGCTATTTTTTATTTTTCCCTTTCATCTCCATCTCCCCTAGCTGTGAGTGTCGAGAAAGCATCACCCAAAAAAAAAAAAAAGAATTTATGGAAAGCATCAGTAACTCTGCCAAATGGGAAATGAGTAGGAAAGCTTGAATCTATGTACCCCATATACTACTGAAGAATTAAATCACAGAATGGTTTGGGTCACCCTGTTCTAAAGCCCTCTGCCATGGGCAGGGACATCTTCCGCTGGACCAGGTTGCTCAAAACCCCATTCAGCCTGGCCTTGAACACTTCCAGGGATGGGGCAGCCAAAACTTCTCTGGGCAATCTGTGCCAGTGCCTCACCACCCTTACAGGTAAGAATTTCTTCCTACTCTCTAATCTAAATCTACCATCCTTCAGCTTAAAGCCATTACCCCTTATCAAATCACTTCCTGTCCCTGACAAAAGTCCCTCCTCAGCTCTCTCGTAGCCTGTTTAGGTACTGAAAGGTGCTCTAAGATCTCCCAGAGCCTTCTCTTCTCCAGGCTGAACAGCTCCAACTCTCTCAGGCTGCCTTCATAGCAGAGGTGCTTCAGTCCTGTGAGGAAGAATCACTGCTCTCAACCTGCTGGTCACACTTCTTTGGATCGTTACCAATAAATACTACACCTCAGTCACACACCCCAATGCATAACTTGACTGCCACTTCCAGAAACCCTGCAGCTGAGTTGTAATACCTCACATTTGTACACAGAGATAGCTGAGAGTTTAAGGACAAATTAAAGGTCAAGCTTTGGCCCAATAAAATATAAAGAAATCCAGAAAAAGGAAAAGATTTCATTTTAAAAGACTACAGAATAAAGGTTGTTGGCTTTTGTTATGAAAAGTATGTATTTTAGTTGTCAAACTAAAGTCTAAAACAACACTAAAGACGTTTGATGTTTCACTTCACATGAACAATTTTGTTCTGCTTAAATCATCATTTACTTTGTTTTCATTGGCCAGCAAAATTGAAAAGTCAATTATTCACACTGTTCTACATTAAAAACTGGGTTTTAAAATGGAACAAAAGAAAGAGGGTGGGTAATAATCAGTCAATACATTGAAATAAGACATTTTAAATGCCTTGGAAAAAATGTATCAAATAAGTCGTTACCCAAGTTTTCATTTCAATCACTGAAATATTCATTGTGTTTGTTTTCAATACACCAATCTTATCTAATGGTATTTGAATAAATTAAATATTTCTCTTTTATTTTGTGATGTTTCCAAAATAAATGAAGATTAAAGAGGGGGAAAAAAGAGTATTCTGCTCTTCTGCAGTAAGGATCCAACAAGTTTTACTACTAGGAAAATTAAGCAAATATTGAAAAGATGTCAACTAACAACTAGGAAATAAAGGACCAGGTGAAATAAACCGCAGTGCTTCATAAAGAAGGAATTATTCCATAATGGTCTGCTATTGCCACAGCATCACATTCCTGGAAATGTGTCAGCAGTAGGACACTGATTTCTTCAAGATCACTTGCAGTTGCTAAGGCCACTCCCTTCTGCATTGTAAACAGTCAGAGCTTTTAACACGTGACTTTGGTATGAAAAGAAAACTGCAGAGCAAATTTGTTAAGTATTTATCCTGCACTAATGGGAACCCAGGACCATTTTGCAAAAATGGAACCCAAAGACTTGAAATCTTATTCGTAGAATCATAGATTAGTCTGGGTTGGAAGGAATCTTTAAGGATCACCTAGTCCAACCCTTAAGCTACTAGCTAGTCCAGCTACTTCAGCTGGTATTTAGTGCTGGTTTCTGCCCTCATTCCCCATTCCTATTCCAATATTTATTTTTCTTTTTCTTTTTCATCTTGAAAAAAAACCTGTGTCATCTGAAAGAGTTTTGGGCTTAACATCTTCACAGGCAATGAACTCATTGCCCTAGTGATGAGCTCCAGACCATGGCCTCCTGTAGAATATCATATCAAATTAGAATAGAATGATAAAATCACAGAATTGTTAGGGTTGAAAAAGACCTCTAAGATCAAATTCAAGCTGTAGAGGTTAGGTTAATTTTCAGTTTCCTCCTTAGAGGTGGCCTTAAAAGTGTGAGAACCTTCTCTGAGCAGAGCTCTGGCACTGGCAACTGCAAAGAGAACGCAGGGTAGGTGTCAGGCCATAAACTTTATGGCCTTGCAGAAGAGACACAAACAAGAGCTGAGAGGTTCCCCTTTCTTCACTGGGCTTCCCCCCTGCTCCCATGCAGTGCAAAATGTCCAAAAAAGAACAAAAGAAGACGGGGAGGAAATTATTCAAGAAGAAAAAAAAAATGAACAGCAATATTAAATAATAACTTGGGCTGCCTTAGGGGAAGTAGGAAACCAGATTTAGACACCTAACTCTGTGACACAATTGTCATTCCATAAATGCGCAGTGTGTCAGTGCACACAAAGGATCCTCACTCTAGCTCGTGTCACAGGCTCCCCATCGGTGCTCATCAATAAACTTCTGGCTTACACTGCTGGAATAAGCTGTCTGGGGATTTTCTGTACAGCCTCTGCCGAGAACAAGTAGCCTTTCTAAGGGACGGCAAATTCCAGTTTACTGTAGATCCAGGGTGTTGACAGAGAGGTTTTATGAGCACACCGTTTTGCTCCTTGCAATATTTATTACCGCTACTACGCACTGTTTCAGTGTTCTTCACATTTATTCCTGTCTTCTCTCACTTTCCTTCTTCTAATCCTCCCTCATCCATTTCTTTGTACTTCCAGCACTTTAACTGCAGTGGTGTATCGACAGGATCCCCTGCAGCTGTGCTCTCTCTAGCATATTTCTATTGTCTAGTTTCAGTATTTCCATAATGGAACAGATTTATTTTTACTCAGGGGACTAAACCCACATTTTCACACAGTTCTGTCATCTCAGAGTTAGGCTGAAGGTATCTCTAACATTTGGTCTTAGTAAACTCACATGGAGCTTCATGTCAACTTACCTTGCAACGTGAGGATTACAGTGGATAATCTAAATAAGTAATTTCAGCTCATATCTAATGCAAAGATTAGGGGCAATGTGCCAGGCCTTGGGAGAAGAGTGGTGAAGTAAACCTGCCCGGATATTGAGTTCAGTCTTACTTAGTCCCTTTGTTAATTATACCTGGAAGTGGCAGTTAAGGCACATAAATAAAACTAATCTTTGGGAGCAGCAATAAATATTCATAGTCAGAGATATAATACAAAGAAGCCTGAAGAAACTAGAAAAAAAAATTAAAGTCCAATTGGAAAAAGGAAGAAATTAATGCAACAGAGGGAAAACTCTGAAGCCTTGGCTTAGTTTTTAATAAGCATTTTAATAAGCTTGTGTAATGAAATAAACTAGATCAGAATATTTTCTGTGCAACAATGACATTTCAAACTTACTAATTTTGCATATGTTAGTCTATGCAACCAGCAGAAGCCCTAAAGGGAAACTGGAAGTTCTTCCAGCTATTTGCAGACAATCCTTCAAGAAGCCTTTGCTAAAGCTCACTTTCAGTTCAATCTGATTAAAAAAATCAAAAAGCAGATGAAAGGAAAATCAGATTTCTTTAAGTCTGCAACCTGTTTGTTAATTACCAAGTGTTGCAGCTCTGGTCTGATTGTTCCCAGCCTGCTGTACCTTCCTCCTCCTCCCACTCACTCCTGCAGAACAGCCCTTACTCTGCACCTTTTGGCACCAGCATCACTGCAATGGCAGGCTGATCCCCACCTCTGCCGCACACCCCCACGTTCGATTCACATCTCTTCCCATTACACACACATACAATATTTCTACAAAGCTCAGCACAGCACTGTACACAGATTAAGGCTGCACCCCACCTAGGCTGGTAAATATTGTTTCTCAGCAAGTGCACTGCTCTTTGCTGTTGTAAAGCATTCAGCTCATCACACAGACCACGGAGTCTGTCCACAGCTGCTGCTGTAAAATGAAGCAGACAGGGAGACACCGGACTGAAATAGAAGTAACCCCATTGTCTCACTCATAGATTTTCTCACTCATAGAAAAGGAAAAACACATGTCACAATATTTAAATTTGCATAAGAAAATTTTCTTTTGCATGTAGATTCCCCATTTGTACTTGGAAATAGACAATCTAGATCATAAGCCAGTGGGGTAACCTATATGCACATCTATTACAAAATATCTCCCAATATTTTAGGAAGAACAAAAGAATATCTCCTTTAAAAGATTTAGGTCCATCTGCTATAATTTTTAGCTAGTAGCCATCAAAGTAACTGGTCTGTATGTGAGCCCAGCTGCATAAATTTCACATGTTTGTCACTAAACAAACTTCAAAATTCTACAGTTCTCAAATAAATGTCTAAGGTTTGGTCTCACTTTTATCAAAGCCCCTCTTCCCACATATCAAGTAGCACTGATAGGACTAGGAATGTGAAGTCATGGGAACACCTCACGTCTTAGTGCAGAGACTGCAAAGAGACTTCTCAGCCAAAACCTGCCAGCAAAGTTTGGCAAAATCCTGCATTGAATATTTCTGCAAGTTAAAATTCCACCTCTGTGTTACAATTACATTCTCAGAGAGTATCTCTAGTTTCTGTTTCAATTCCAGGTCTGCTATAGATTTAAAATACGTGTCAATGACTTTAACACTGTTTAAGAAATATGACACGGCAATATAAAATTTTGCAAATTCGTAGTAACATTTCCATTTACTGTTTTTATCAATCACACAGGGAGGAAATTAAAACAAGAGAACTCAATGAGGTTAAATTTTTTCTGCTGATTCTCTGTGAATTCTGAATATTCATTTCTTCCTAATTTGATCCTACCACAAGTTTCTTTTATGCTTGCTATTTCAGCACGTACAGTTTATTAGCATGGACAATCAATAGCTGAGAAGGCTGTTTTACATAAAACCTCTGGCAATGGATTGAAGACCTTTCCAGCCATACCTCTTTTATCAAAACTGATGTCTTTATCGGCACTCAGAAAAAGTGCGCTGCAGTAGCAGCTGCCTCAGGCTACTGCAATACTTGTTCTATCCCTCAGCCACAGATCCTGAACTGAGTGGTGAGAGAATCTCAGCTACTCTTGAACAATCTACGTTATTTGTGGCAACTTATCCTAAGTCAGGGCTACAACCATCTAAACACATTCCCTAAGCTGCTTTCTTGAACCTCCTCTCTATTCTCATCAGGGCAAGAATCTCCATTTTTTCACTCTGCTAAAGTTGGAATAGAATAGAGTATTTCAGTTGGAAGGGACATGCAAGGATCATCCAGTCCAACTGCATGACCAGTTCAGGCCTGACCATCAGTTTAAGTGAGTTCTTAACGGCAATGTCCAAATGCCTCTTAAACACTGACAAGGCTTAGGGCATCCACCACCTCCCTAGGGAGCCTGTTCTGGTGTCTGAACACCTTCTCAGCAAAGAAAAGCTTCTTAAGTCCAGTCTGAACCTCCCTATTGCAGCCTTGAACCATTCCCACATGTCCTATCACTGAATACCACAGGGAAGCGAGATCAGCACTGCCCCCTCCTCTCCCCTCCTCAGGAAGCTGCAGATAGCAATGAGGTCACCCCTTAGCCCTCTTTTCTCCAAAACAGACAAACCCAGAATCCTCAGCCACTTCTCAGAGGACATGCCTTCTAGCCTTGCCACCAGCTTTTTGCCCTTCTCCGGACATATTCACAGAATCACAGAATTGCCAGGTTGGAAGAGACCTTCAAGGTCATCGAGTCCAACCCATGCCCCA